>PNEQ01018625.1:39202-53552 GCA_003012365.1 Medauroidea extradentata | reverse complement strand
GTATATATGTATACATAATCTCATATCGTTGTCATGTTCACGTCGAGAAACGATTTATGCAGATTCTCTGTTGCGTGAATTAGTTAGCAAGACTACAGATAAAACATAACACTGGTTATCAATATTTGCAATTTCACATTGTGTGTATGTGATTTTGATTTATTTATAGACGATGTGGTGTAATGTTTGATTGGAAGAGAATTTACTTGTACAAGATCTAGTAATAACCTGAATAATATCACCATATGTCTAAACATGCTACAATACTAACATCTGTACTGTGTAATATGAGTTTTACACTACTACGTAAATTAACACACGTTAAAAAAATACAGTGGTAAAGTGAGTCAGCTTAAACGTACTGATCGCAATGGGAATAAGTCGTGCATAGGTTATGAAGTAATGAAACAAATTTAAGGAGTCTTTTTACGTGTGGTTAAACGATGGAGAAACGAGAGAGAGAGAGAGACGAGATTAAGTCAGTGTTACTATAAGTAACATACGTGGTAGCATTCCTTCGAACACTACTGTATCGGAGTATATGTCGTAGTAATAGTATTTGTAAAGTATATTGCTAGAAATTAATGTTAAACTTTGTGTTTGTCTGTTGAACTGTTTAATTATTTTATTTAATACGGTAGTTACTTAGTGTGGTAGGCCGTGACCTTAAGGTTCCTGAAGTAGTGAGAGAGAGATATGTGATATCTGAATTTATTTTTGTTTTCTCTATCCTGGTTACAAAAAAAATTATATTTCTGTGTCTACAAATCGTGACTGCGGGATATTTTGTTACATGTTTTTCACGTCTAGCGTTTAAATAAACAGCGAGACAGAATGAGAACGAAAATTTTGTTACAGTTAGTAATGGTGTGTAGGCTATAAAATAACTTTGTAACATAATGATATAGTACGATTCAGGAACAGGGAAATATATATTTCGTTGCATGTTGGGTAGCGGATACGGTTTCGTAGTGGATAGAGTGCTAGCTTCTTACCATGCTGAAGTATGTTTGGTAATTCTCAAATTTTGTATGTATGTATGGAACACTTAATGTGTTATCGCGGTTCTATTATGTCGATGTTATACATTCGCGTCTCGAGATTTACTTTAGTGGAATTAAGAGAGAGAGCTGTCTGTGTGGTACTCGAACTATGCTACAGCAGGTTAGATATATATGCACTTAGTTGCAAATTTGCTTCACTTGTGTACCCACCAACAACACATTTCATTGTCTCGCATTCGGGGGGACTTGTGTTCGATCCTCAACTCTGACTGTCCTGGTTTCGGGTTTTCCAGAAAGTACACCAAGTTGTCGCGATAGTTTGTTTTTCGTGTCCGACTCCTACCCGCTTTTACACATGTTCCTGGCTTGTCCGGTGCATTTTGAGGTTACATACATCGTTTAAATAAATAACACATACATAAAATTAATAAAATAAAAACAGTAAGTATTTGCAAACAAAATCACTCGTATTGAAACCGAGGCGCTCAACATGAATTTAAACAAGCATTTCTCACAGCTATGTCACCACATACACTGTTCACAATGTTATGAAACTAATTACATGAGTTTCACTCATAGTTCCAGCAATCCAATGGAAACCCTGCAAGCCTTTCGCATAGGGGTGATGGTAGATTAGGCCGGTGTGTTCAGAGTGGTTTCTACTGTTTTTTCGTATCTGAACCTTAAACGCGGAAAACAGAGACAATCAGGCGGTGTCCTTAAGACAAGAATAAAGGTAATAGTAATGCTAGTAGTTGTACTAAAGAGTGTCTATGCTATGGATGTGTTATGCGAAATTATATCAGCGAGTACTTTCTTTAAGGTGATGTCACAGGATATGTTTAATTTTCTCGCGAATTGAGATATTTCACTGTCAAACATTGTTTGAGTATAGGTAGGTTCGATTCCCCACTAAAAAAATTGCTGGTTTCGGTTTTCAATTTCTTTTTTCTCGAAATCGCTCCAAGCGAATGCTGGGTTGGTGAAATGTTATAGTCGATTATTTTCCTGCATCCTTACCTGGTAATACGTTGTTGTCTCTAACTAACTAAATAGTCATCTTACCTAGTTTTTCACCAGTACTGCATGCGACAGGAAGGTTCGGTAGTGTGAAAAATGTTAACAGGTTATATAATACTGACCGTCTTCTTAAGGTGATCGCCTGGTTAGATGTGATAGATGTCTAGTACTGCGGATGCTAAGAGCGATACATCACACCTCACCCCAGACTCAAGTCAGTGAACTGTTGTTTAGTCTTCTCGCCAACTCATCTCTATAAGAGGTTCAATGGTGACAATATCATTTCATGACGTAATATTACGTTAAAAATGTATTATACACTGCTATACCTTTCAAAAGATTTTACGTTATGCACGTATATAAATGTACGGGATCGCAAAATAAATAAAACAAAGCAATTTAGGTTGTTAGAAAATATGTTTGCATTAGTAGTACACCTGAAAATAGTATACACGTGTGCAACGTGCAGTGCATGTTAATCGTGCATAGATATTCCTCATGCTCGTTGAGTCGTTTTGGATTATTCTTGTTAAGGGTTGATGAAGCTCTTCATGTTGTTCAGGGGTTTGGGGTTGCGGGTACCTTAATACAGTGACGTTATTTTGCATAAAGTAACACTAATACTGCATTGTGTGTGTTTGTGTGTGTGTGTATGTGTGTGTGTAGCAATGGTGATGTAATATTTTTTTAATGGATAAATGATTTCCGGCTTTGGTTTAATTTGTCCAGTATTTATAGGTTATATTTAATAAAATTTGTAAGTAACGCTGTTTGAAGTTGCAGATTAATAACTGACGTAGTGGTTAGAGATCTCGCCTTCCTCAAAGGCGAACCAGGTTCGTTTCCCGTCTGGGTTGAGGACGGATGTTTCGCATGCAGGAGTTTCGATGATCAACAGGTTTCCATTAATACATCTTAAAGACTAGTGTATTTTTTCTGGCAAGCCATACGTTACTCCTACGCAATATATACGATTTGAATAAAATTTGTTTTTAAAAATTTTGTAAGTAACACTGTTTGAAGTTACAGGTTAATAACTGACAAAATTAGGGAATCGGTTAGAGATCACGCCTTCCTCAAAGGCGAAACAGGTTAGTTTCCCGTCTGGGTTGAGGACGGACGTTTCGCACGCAGGAGGTTCGTTATTGAACAGCAGATTTTCTCGGTGTATTCCCGGTCCCCTCGCTCATATATATTTTTTTGATGTTGCTTCATCATAGGATCTCACTTCATGTCACACAACAGTGCTTTGCAGACCTTCAGTCAGAAGTCTTGAGTTGTGGGCGTTATCCTATCGTACTATAATATTTATTTACTAATGACAGAATATAATCAAGAATGAGTCTACCTAACATTGAAACTGAAGGTGTACTGTGCACGTCAATGTGTTTTTTAATTAATTTGCAGTAAGTTTGTGGTATCTAAAAATAAAAAATAAAAAAAAACATGTTCAAAACTACCATTATCCAGACATTTTTTTTTACCAGGAGCATGAATGTAAGTCAAACAATTCAGCAGAAGTTCTGAGTAATGAGGCTAATGAATGTAAGTCATACAATTCATTAGAAGTTCTGAGTAATGAGGCTACACAATATGATATTATTATTATTTTCTGCTAAGTAGATGCATAATTAACAGTTTTCGAATAATTAAGTAACAGGTGAATCTCTGCATGGTGGTTGTTGGTCTGAGTAGGTGACCACCTTAAGTAGTGAAAATCGTATTTTATATACGATATCATAATTTTTTTAAAATTAAGAGTAACTTATACTGATGTGTGTGATCTTTTTTTTTAATATACCCAAATTAAATACTTGATACGTCGTTTCGTAAGATATTCACTGCAATGCATTTCGAGTATTGGTGTTCACATTGTTTGTGTTTGGTGTGTGTGTGTGTGATGGATGTCTGGACAAACCATTCGCCTCCCACCAAGGCGATCCGGGTTCGAATCCTGGCACGGTTGGTATCCGGATTTTTGTATTTGGGATACGTGTTGGACGATGTCGTCGGATTTGTGGGTTTTCTCGGGGATCTCCCGTTTTATCCACCCTTTATTCCGGTGCTACTCCCGAGTTACGGGCTACTCTGCTAGTGTCGTAACTTAGTAAGTTACGTGCGATAGTTTAACTTGTTTAAACAATATTTAATGCTCGGCGCTTTCACGTGAATCCCAGATTCATAAAAGAGCTGTAGATGTACACTAAAGGCGAGATTTGCCCAACTAGAATCCTCGCTGTGTATTACATTTGTAGTATGATTCGGGTTACTATTGTTTTTGTGTTCTACATTAAGTGATATAGTGATTTGACGTGTGTGACGTACATAATCTCGCGGTGATGTGTCATGGTAGAGGTTTTCACACAGTATGTACATAACTAGATATATTTTTTTAACGAACGTATACTTTAAATTCGCATGGTGATTATTTGTGGGTACACTATATTTTACCTTTTTTCGTTACTTGTAACAATATATACTTCCAGGGTGCTATTTTCCGCCTGCTAGAATAGTGGGGTTTTCTGTACAACAAGCTGTGGGTCGTTGTCGCGCACTAGGATGCAGGTGTAGTGAACATGACGTATGATTTATCAAACAAATTGCGATTATGATGATGTAGAGTGTGTAAGAGAATCATGTACTCACCTCGGGAGATGGCAGCCAAATGAGTATCAATGTCTGTTGAACATCGCCATAGAGTGGGGGGGGGGAGAGACATTAAGGGGTAAGAATGGAGGAGAGGTAGGGTTTTATACTAGCAAAGCCTGTCTCCCCTCTTCATTCGAGTAATGATTGTGCTGGAAGAAGGTTGTGCTGTTGAAGCTGTTGTTAGATGTAAGTGTTGGAGGGGGTAAGGCTGTTATACACATATGGGGTTATATGTGTTGCACACACTCTCTCTCTCTCTAGAGCCATCTTATAGACATCTTCAAGATGTCTTGAAGATGCCTCAAGGATCTGCTATACGTCTTGAAGACGTCTTGCGGTTTTGTTAAGGAGATGGGGTAGATGTTTCAAGGAGGCACTATGCATCTTAGGGCTAGGGGCGAGATGGAATAAGCCTTATTTTTTCTTATAACGTCTTGAAGATTTCTTCAAGATGTCTTCAAGATGGTATGCATCTTGAGATATGTCTAACACACATGAGGAGTTGTAGACACCTCAAGGAGATGAGACAAGTATGTGCTAAACCTTCTAGCACAATCCTTATTTTTACTTAAAGATGTCGTCAAGATGCTATGCATCTTGTAGACTGCTTTCTCTCTTGCTCATAACAATCAATACCCACACAGCGTTTAGGCACAATTTCCTCCAAAAGGGTTATGTCTTGAAGATTTCTTCAAGATGTCTTCAAGATGCTATGCATCTTGTAGACTCCGTCACCCCTCGCCTACACACAATCAATACCCACATGGCGCTTAGACACTATTTCCTCCAAATGAGCCAATTCTTGTAATGTCTTTAAAATTTCTTCAAGATGTCTTCAAGATGCTATGCAACTTGTAGACTCCTCCACCCCTCACCCACATGGCGCTTAGACATAACTTGTATCAAAAGGGTCGCCAACCCCTCTGTATACTGTCTCCTCTGCACCCCTCGCCTACACACAATCAATACTAGGGGGAGAAATTAATGGGTAAGAATGGAGGAGAGGGTAGGGTTTTATACTAGTAAAGCTTGTCTCCCCTCTTCATTCGAGTAGTGACTGTGCTGGAAGGAGGATGTGTTGCTGCTGGGGATCTGCTGTTGGAGGTAAGTGTTGGAGGGGGTAAACCTGTTATACACATATGGGGTTACATGTCTTGAAGATTTCTTCAATATGCCTTAAGGAGATGGGGTAAATGTCTCAAGGAGATGTGACAAGTATGTGATAAATCTTATTTTTTTCTTGAAGATGTCTTAAAGATGCTATGCATCTTGTAGACAGCTCCAGTCCTCCATCCTTCCCCTAAGTGATGGAGGGGGTAAGCCTGTTATACACATATGGGGGTCATATGTTTTGCACACTCTCTCTAGCGCCATCTTGTAGACATCTTCAAGATGTCTTGAAGATGTCTCAAGGATCTGCTATACATCTTGAAGACGTCTTCAAGATGCTAGGCATCTTGAGAATGTCTTAGGGCTATGGGAGTTATAGACAACTCAAGGAGATGTGATAAACTATTATTTTTCTTGATGATGTCTTCAAGATGTTATGCATCTTGGGATATGTGTTAGGAGTTGTATACACCTCAAGGAGATTCTATGCATCTTGAGGATGTCTTAGGGCTGTGGGACAAGTATGTGATAAGCCTTATTTTTACTTGAAGATTTCTTCAAAATGTCTTCAAGATGTTATGCATCTTGTAGACAGCTCCTTGCTCATAACAAACAATACCCACACGGCGCTTAGACACTATTTCCTCCAAAAGGGTAACATATTGAGAAATTCTTCAAGATTTCTTGAAGATGTCTTCAAGATGCTATGCATCTTGTAGACTCCTCCACCTCTCACCTACACACACAATCAATACCCACACGGCGCTTAGACACTATTTCCTCCAAAAGGGTAACATCTTGAGAAATTCTTCAAGATTTCTTGAAGATGTCTTCAAGATGCTATGCATCTTGTAGACTCCTCCACCTCTCACCTACACACACAATCAATACCCACATGGCACTTAGACACTATTTCCTCCAAAAGGGTAACGTCTTGAAGATTTCTTGAAGATGTCTTCAAGATGCTATGCATCTTGTAGAATCCTCCACCCCTCGCCTACACGCAATCAATACCCACATGGCGCTTAGACACAACATGTACCAAAAGGGTCGCCAACCCCTCTGTACACTGCCTCCTCTGCACCCCTCGCCTACATACACACAATCAATACACACATACAGGGCGGGGCTTAAACTCTCGGCCAATCACAGACCTCATGGCACTTAGGTACTATTCGTACCAAAAGACCCCTACAACCAATCACAGCCCAGGAGACGCCCCCCCTAGACAACGTCTTGGCCAATCAGAGGCCTTGCACCACCAAGGGGAGGGGGCGGGCATGTTAACCATATGCAGGTTAGGCCGGTTTTGCTCCCTGTGGGGTCAGATCATACATGCTCCCCCTACTAAGAGCAATGTCATTAAATACGGTTTACACACAGCTTCAATCAATGACAAGGATTGTGAAAGGAATCGGCCATGACCTAAGTTAGGGAACAATCCCATTGTTTTCCTAGAGCGATTTCGGGTAATTGTGGATACTCGATATCAGGACGGCCCAAGTCCTTCAGAATGTGAGTCCAACTTGTTATCTTTGCGTCGCCTCACTCGAATGACAGTTCTGCCTCCAAACTTTAATATTAATATGGTTCATTGCCGTAAGTCCGTCATTTTTACGAGAGTTCAACATGCATCAGTTAAGATCCTTGGTTAAATTTCGAGTACTGCCTGACCGACTACAAGCTAATTAAATATGTTTTGAAAATTCATCGTTCAAACTTAGTTTTTAGTAGGATTTACGGTTTTAGTTCCACCGTTTTGTGATACATCACGTAATTAATTAAAAAAACTGTCATATATCGAGAACATCTGGACCGATTGTAAAAAAATGTTTATATTGTGATGGTTTATTATTACGCCTTAACATATAGTACATATACATTATAGTTTCCTGTCCGCCATTTTGTATGTAAGAACGATGGTTCATGTGTCGGTTACTATAAAACCGATTATAACCTAATTTAATATTTTAATAGTACGTTACTCAAAATTTGATATCTCTAGGTTATATTGTATTGAAATTAGCACGACTGAATAAATAAAGAAGGCATCGTTGAATTTCTTAAACCATCACACAAATGCTATCAGAGTCGTGCCAACAGATGATCAGGGGATGGCCACCCACTCCTTTCAAGTAAACCTAAGGAGTGTAAATTATGTCTTTTTCCCCACTCATTTTCCTACCCAAATTAGCCTTTCCGAATGGGACATTGGTTTAGTTGTGGGAAAAATTGTAAACTTTCACACACCAAAAGCGTCAAATCACGTTGCAAGGAAGTATTTTTTTAAGGTAATTCGCTCCCACCTCACATATAGTTCACACGCCCGAGATGTTATACTTTAACAGATAAATACTCGAGTGTTCTAGTTAATTTGTTGCACTAACATTATAAAAGTAGCATAGTTTGCTTTACTGGTAACTTCAACGGTAATATGGGACTTGATTTTGTTTCACATTTTAATTTTTCAGAGCGGGTTTCGTTTTCCGACAGGGAACGATTATCAAGACAAGTTCTGTTAATTTCTGTATATGTATGTTATTTTATGTTTATATGTAATATGCTTGTTGATAACAGCTTATGCTGGCGTTCCTTTTTTGCATTTTTTATTGTTAGGTTTTTTACATCTCTGTTGCATTCACTCGCAAAAGCGTATGTCCACAAAAAAACAGTTATTTTTATGGCTTTTGAAACATATCTACAAACAAATTTCATTTTAGACAAAATTTATGAATTAAAAATGTAGAGAAAAATTTTATAAAGCTTCTCTCTATGACCGTATTTTTCGACATGTGAATATTTTAGAGATTGACAGAGTTACTAAAAGTCGATGCATTGAGATTTAAGCGTTGCATTTGATCTGGTCTACATAATTACACCGCTGAAGCTATACTAGAAAAAAGTTAATTAATTCAACTGTTAGTGTCGTCATATTAGGGGCAATCCAAGTTTCATTCAGATTGGTGTAGCTATTCCAGTCTAATTTTATGCAATAAGCCTACAAATCACATCTGCTCTGGTGGAGGTGTAGCTGGTGTAATAAAACAAATGAGCGCAATGTTTAAATTAGTTACGTTTTAAATGTTTTCTATAGCAGTGATATTTTTTAAAAATTATATTAATGTTGGTACAATATTTCTGTTTACGGCAGACATAGCTTATTAAATTAACATATCAAAATTGTACTGTTAATCATATATAAGCGTGTTCATTAGCGGGTCATATGTGTCTTAACATGACATGTGATTACGTACTTTAATTAGTGTCCGTACTGTGCGGCGAATAGAGAGTCTCAGTTTGAGTGAAATTGTGTTATGACGAAAAATTTTATATTGGAAACACTATTGGGAAATTTGAAAATGCCAATGAATTGAGGTGGCAGCTGCAGAATAATATTTTCTTTCGAAGCTGTAGGTGTTGCTAATATGTGGTGTAGTAACAATACACTCCACTGCACTACATAACTAGAGCCCGGAAGAATTCGCGGGTTCAGTGACATGTATGCTAGCCTCCAAGAATATTTGTGAAATAGTGCAAACAGCAGCTATTTATTAGTTGCTCGCTGACACTGTGAAATGGGCCTGTATTTAAGCTACAGTTTTATTATTGGCTCAGCTACATCCAGGAAGTGTCCAGTAAGTTAACGGCCAATTATGAACCTGATACAGACTTATAGTTGCTGGAACTGTAGCTTGCGCATATAAGAAAACGCGAATTTTTCAAGTCTCTATACATTACACCAGCTGCAACAGGCTCGGTTGAAAGAAACAGCTATTAATTTCATCATCGATTTCCAATCCAATGTCAAGCCCGGCAGTTTTACAGTGATTTATAAAATATAAAAATAATAAGAAAAACGTAATATTGATGAGTATGACTAACAATTCCTACATTATTACGTCACAGATGTATTATAATTGGTACCTAAACAAAATTATGTATTGTATGATTGCTCTTAGCCTTTGTTTCATCAAAGCATTCAGTTGAGAAAGTTTTGAGTTTCATTCATCAATGTGAAAAAACTGCCTGGCATTGCCTTTGACTCAATGCCTTTAAGTCAGGTAGGCTCTTAATGTGTATGTTCGCCGTTACCCGAAACTCAAGTTTTGGAAATACGAATTTCGGAAAGCGATGTTTGAGTGCAAGGTAAATAGCACGAGAACCTGGTTTCGTTGCTGAGAGATACTTTTGATTCTAGTTTCATCACGAAAGTTAAGTTTCGTATGCAGAATACAAGTCGATAACTGGAGATTCAGGAGTAAGAATGGCGTGGACAGTACTTCTGTCACCGACATTTTTCAACATGTAGCCTACCGGATATATCTCCTTCATTACTTGCAAACGACATTTTTAGCATCTTTGAAAATAAATGGGATCTTTACCAGAATTCTAGTGCAGGTTACTAAATATAAATATATGACTACATCAGTAAACAAGTGATGCCTTCTTAAAATAACTACATATTATAAATTTTTGATTTTTGTTTTTTGGCTTAGGAACACAAGTTTCCCAAACTAGAGTTTTGCAATGTGGTGCACACACTTTACCTAACCTTGGTTTCCACACTTGGGCTTCCCAAACTAAACTGTCTGTTGACGTTGTAAGACGTACTGAATAGCGCCACCTGCCTGAAGTTCCACGGCACACATGCGAGTGAATGCTAAGGTCCACAGTGACACTTGAATTAATCGCCACACCGGCTACGTCAACCTCTGTACTTGCATGCAGAGTTTCCGTCATATTATTTTTTCTCCGGGACTTCATGCGGTGAAAACAATATTTTATTGGTGGAAAACCTGTATAGATGGCTAGCGTTAAAGTAAGCACATTTGAAGAAAATCTTCTCAAGAATAATAACTATAGGGGAGACCGGGGCACATTGGCCATAGTTTCAATGTTTAAATTTTAAAAAATTTTTTAAAACACATTTAAATTTACAAAATTATTATTAAATTTTAGAACAGTTATTCTAAATCTGAATATCAATCATTAAACTTAAAAATACAACTCTAAAATTAATATATAAATATATTACTGGATATATGTCAAATAGGTCATCCTGCCCCTACACCGGGGTAAGTTGGCCCATAGACACCGTTAACCCATATGTTATATTTTGAAATGTTGAACTAGTAGATATTTGGAAATTCAAAATAAAAATATATTTATGAAGAAACACACACTTTAGTAAGTTTTAGGTTAATCACTGTCAAATTCCAAAGTATCAGCACAATTGTAGCATTCATAAAAGAGTCCATGGATTTCATATTTTACACATGTCTGATGAGCCCAACGCTTACAGCTTGTGCACTGGATCCACTCTGCCCCAGGTTGACTTTTTGAAAAAGGCTTCAGACACCGCAAGCATAGTGAGTCTTCATCTACTTCATCATCATCATCGTCATCGCCATCGTCATATAGCCTTGGTTTCTTCTTGCGTTTCAGGCTTGCTGGAGTTGATTTATTTGATTTCATTCTAGCTTTGCCCGTATCTTCGTCTCCAAAAAGTGCTGTCTTATCCCGTGACTTCATTTTTCCTTTCAATGCTTTCTTCTTCCTTTCTTTTGCACGTTTTTGTTCTTCCTCTAGAGCTTTTTTTAACTGGGGTATCTGTCACTATGGCAGAAACTCTTTTCCTTTTCCCTGCTGCGTTAGGCCTACCTTTTCTGGGCTCTGATTTTTCAAAGGGTTTGACCTCTTCAGGAGTTGGAAATGGTTTTAAATTTTCTGGCACCTGGGACATTTCCTGTGATGGTACGCCTAATCCTTCTTTAGACGTTGAAGGAATAGCCAGATTGCAGAGAGAGCTGGGGGCGTAGCGTTTGTCTCAGTTGGAATTGATTGACTGCTTTCGGTGTTTGGTTGTGGCCTATCCGAAGTGTAGGAAGACATAAAGTCACTTTCGGTAAATATATTTCTGTTAAAGGGATTGATCCCAGTGACATTGAATCCACTAGTTTTGTTATTTGGAGTTGCAGCATTTGGTAGTACAATTCTTACTATAGATGGGATGTCATAAATAGTCATAGGCCGTTTGTTATTGGTAACCCATGCATCACATGCTGAGTCAACGAACTTCTTGAAAGGCCCATAAACACTCCTGTCCAAGGGCTGTAGCTATGGCTACAATGCGCCGGGAAAGAGAGGAAGGTGATGCCATTTTCTTTACAATAATCAAGAACTTCAGAGTCCAGGTGTGAACTGTGGTTATCAACCAAAACTAAGCAAGGGCGTTCTTTTGAGCACCGAACATGTAGGTCAAAATGTTTCATATACATGAGAAAGTTTGCCTCCGTCACCCATCCCGAAACATGAGCAGCTCCATCACACCCAATTGGGCCGTCCTTGCTAACAGCCCTTACTGATATTTCCTTTTCTTTCACCTTCAAAACTGCTTTTAGCATCGTTTCTTCAGAAACCATCCTTCTTTCACTTTTTCTTTTATAGTTTCGGACAATTTTTATGTGCCTGCAAATAAAATAAAGGTTTAAACAAAGGCTGTAACACAGATGTTCAAAAAATAAGAAATGGACCACTCAGATCTCTATACAAGATTATAAAAAATTAATTTTGGAAGCTCGTCTATTCTTTCAAATCGCTTTTTATCTCGTGATTATAATCAAACTACGTTTTTCTTCGAAAATTATTTTAATAAATTAAATAAAGTGTTACAATTATAAAAAGTATTAGGATTACACTCAACAAACCTTTCATCGAATTTCAAAAAATAAATACGATGGGGCACGTTGGCCAGGGTGGTCAACTTGCCCCGTCGTCGCTGGGCCAACCTGCCCCATTGCCATGTTTAAAATATATTCTATCCGTTACCAAACCCAATGAAGCAATTTAGATTGTATGCCATATAGAAATAATCCTCAAACTACGGCCTTTAATTATATTACTCACCTGTTGCGCCTGAAGAAAGTAGAAGATAGTTAATACACTTTTAACCGACAATTAGAATTTTACTTAAACACGCACAAAAACGTTTCCAAAACTCCTGCGGCGGCTATATTGGTTTTGTGAAAGGAGGAGGAAAATGTTACCAACCTGCTTATTGACTCATAGCACGATCTAGCGTCTATTGTATTAACTAACTCGACTGGGCCATCCTGCCCCTATGGGCAACATGATCCGGTCTCCCCTAAAGTGTTATTTATTGTGACATTCGATATAAACTTTTGAGTACGGTACAGTGTACATTGTCACTTATGTAGCAATGTTTAAATTAACAATTGTCAGGAAACTATAAATTATCTGAAAGGATTAAGTAATCAGGGTTTCAAAAGTGGTCACTTTAACATGAATCACCTATAGTAAAGTTTAATGCCGGTGCTAAATTTAAGAGTCTCTTAGATCAACTTAATACATTTAGATGAACAGCAGTCTAAGTATAGCTTACATAGTTATATTAGATGGTTTCGAATAATGTGTTTTAATGGTCTTGGCATCTTGGAAGTGTCACTACGCACTCTCTGAAACGCGTTCTATTTTTGAGACTTAGTATATTGGATGTACGCGAAATTGGTCAGCGAAAAGAAATAAACAAATTACGAATACATTACAGCGTAATAAGTTACGTACCAAATGGTTAATAGCTTCTAATGTAATTTTTTTTCTCATTTTACACATGGTAACAATAGCACGATAAGTGCGACGCTGGCACGCACATCAAGCACCATGCCGCCTCTATGTATTAAGCTCTAACCGGGCGTGCAATAATCTCGTAGAACTTGTTATTATGTGGGTCTTTAGGTAGCTGTCCAGTTATATAATTTTAGGAAAGAATGTTGTAAATTTAAAAGTAGGCTACTATGTTTGATTCTTGCGCGTCAGTTTTTTTTAATCGGCTTGGAAAGCCATTTGCAACCATTTTAAGAGGGCACACGATGA
This sequence comes from Medauroidea extradentata, assembly GCA_003012365.1. Lineage (NCBI taxonomy): Eukaryota > Metazoa > Arthropoda > Insecta > Phasmatodea > Phasmatidae > Medauroidea > Medauroidea extradentata. The sequence continues at coordinate 39,876 of PNEQ01018625.1, read as the reverse complement.
AGAATCTATGACACGTGTTGTTTATTAATAATATAAAGGCGTATTTTGAAGTTAGTTTTCTTAAAATAAATAAACCGTTATGGGGACACTAAGTAGTTTCGCAAGAAAACAGTAATTTCTAACACGGCACAACGAGCCAGAGAATTAACATTCAGAAAACAGCAGTGTAATGGTTCTTCTGTAGGAGCAGAGAACTTGTTTCTTTCGTGAAACAAATTTTTACTCCTGCAGAACAGATTATTGTAGAAACAGTCCCGCTATGACCGACATCCTAACTGGATAGCTGTCCCGGATTTATAGGTATGCCTGATAGTAATACAATGATTTCGATAATACTGCTTTTAAAAATAACATTAACATATATTATCAAATACTTACTTGCTATTATTTGACACCAACATGTATTTTATTCGTCTCTACTTTTTTTCGTAGCAACTCACATCACAGAGTTTCCTTTTATATAATTTTTTTAGATTATTACACACAATATAACACGAATTTCGGAGAAAAAATAAGCCAAAACGAATAAAAATATTTTTTTGAGGACTCACTTTGCTTTCCTTTGTAAAATTCATTTCACGTCTAATAGCCTACTTTCTGTATATATATATATATATATATATATATATATATATATATATATATATATATATATATATATATATATATATATA
>PNEQ01018625.1:22593-39102 GCA_003012365.1 Medauroidea extradentata | reverse complement strand
TATAAGTGAGCCAGTGGCGCACACTTGTGTTTCTCGGCTGAGGAGCGCCTGCTCGCCTGGGCGGAGGTTTGTTGTACTGCAATGTAACTCTAGTTATGTGACATTGCAGATAACAGATGTTATAGTATGACGCGGGAAAAGCCTCATCATCCACTTCAAGCTCGGTTCCCCTCCTCTATCCCCCTCACACTCTTCAAGCATCACTCACAATCATGAAGATAGGAAGAGCAGAATGAATGCATAACGACCAGGCGGTCATGGTTTTTTCCAGTCACACCTCAGGCATAAGACCTATACACAATTGAATACTTTAGCATTTGACTTTACTTTTCCGTTACTTTATGTATTTGGTCAATACAGAGTACAAATGTAAAGTTAAAGTAACGACAGTCGAAAAACAATTGGAAATCTGTTTATTGAAACGGAAATATAATATTATCATTAAATATTTACCGTAAAAGCATATCACGTATATATTAAAATAATAAACCAAATTATTAACTTTTTTTTTTTTTCATTTATTATAATATTTTTCAGAACAAAAGCAGCGCCATGTATTGTCGCAACTTAAAGTTCATTTACGAATATTTCTGCTACTTACAAGGTTTTTCGAGTACATTTAAGAAAAACCTGTTACATTTTCACGAAATGGAGAACAAAACTGTACTCGTAAATAAACATTGTTCGTTCTAGCATACACAATCAGCTGGTTCTTTGCGAACGGCCATCTTGACTTTAGCATTGACGACGCCATTGTGTATGACTCCATAAGAAGCAATGTATTGAAAGCTATCGTAAAGTCGAATGTTGAAGTCAAGTGCTAAATTTTTCAATTGTGTTTAGGGCTATTTACAGCCGTGTTCCAGTGGATAATTAAGTAAGTAGTCATTTAGAATAGTTCAACCTGAAACTGTGCTCCATACAGACGTGTTGGTTTGGCGCTGTGGTCGACCCACCAGGTTAGTATCCGACCCGCGCGGGAAGAGTCGGAAGATAGAACATGACAGTTGGTGACATAACACGACACTCGTGCCAAGAAACTACTCGCCCAATAAATGTAGAGCAAACACTTTCCCGCATCTTAGTATACTTCTTCGATCCCACTATGTAAGTGTCGCTGTTGGCGCTATTATTGTCACTATGAATGTACTCAATATTTGTTATTACAATATCAATAGCGATGTCCAACAACCCTAATTTTTTAGTAGATTTCCTTAATGTTCTTCACACGTTTGCGATACTTTTGATTGTCATCCCCTGCACTGCAGAGTTAGTGAGTGCTACAGTGAAAAATGGCAATGTGCCTATTCTTATCAGGTACTCGGAAGTTTAAAATACTCTAAATTAATATGGAATCAATCTTACAACTACGTAACCATTCTCGCGGAATATTCTGTTAGTGCGATACGCACAGATGCGCCATGCGCCTTGATTTTTTTCAACCAACCCAACACACTCTTTTATTGAAAGGAAATACAATAAGTTTTACTGTGTTTTTTGACAGTGATAGATCGTACAGTATGAGATAATGTGGGTTGTTCGTATTCTTGAAGACAACGATAAAGGTGCATTCTGTGAGGACTTATTTTGCTAGTTCGAGGCCTACAGTGTGCGGGGAAGTAATAACGACGACATAACACGCACATCAAGCCTTACCCTAGTCTCCAGGTGCAAGTAACTGAATTCGCGTGCTGTATTCTCGCAAAGAACTCCTCTATGAGGCATGCAGGGGGCGCGGTGGCCGAGTGGTCAGACCATTCGCCTCCAACCAAGGCGATCCAAGTTCGATTCCCGGCGGGGTCTATCCACGTATTTTCGCATGTGGGAATCGTGACGGACGATGCCGTTGGTCGGCGGGTTTTTCTCGGGGATCTTCCGTTTCCCCCGCCCCTTCATTCCGGCACTGCTCCATATTCATCTCATGTCGCCCCTCACCAGCGCTGAAGACCTCTGTGTTAAGCGCTGAATAGCTGAAGAAAACCTCTTCATTCATTCTACGGGACATCCAGTGTTGACACTACCACTTTATTCCGTAATATTAAATATTATTATATGTTTTTCGCGTCCACGCCTTTCAAAAGATTTTGCACCGAGCCAAGATTTTCATACCTGAACACCCAAGTGTGTCATTTTCGACATTGTAAAAATAAACTTTAGAGATAAATGAAGGACCCGAAATGTGTATTCACGTGTAAACGTTCCTTGGATGCTATTCCTCAGCGCGTATAATTTACGCACGCAGAGCAGTTTTTAAATTTTCTTGTAACGGTACACGCCACGAACACCTTAAAAATAGTCTAGTGGGAGGAACCCCACTACATCTCAAAAGGCCCTCCCCCCACATTAGCGTGAAAAGTTCCCATCATGTGTGATAATTTGTTTATGTTAGTTTAAATTAATTTGGATAAATTTACATAAGTTTTGATTTTTAGATCAGTAGTAATTTGTTTAGGTTGGTTAAAAATATTAAAAATAAATTTTATGCTATGATTTAATTGCCGGTTACGTTATGTTAGGAAAGTACAATAATAATTAATACGCGTCGCTGCCACTGATCGCGTCTGCGCAGAACTGTTGAGACGTAAATGCATTCCTCCCGCAGGACTTGCGACGTCTTAAGCTACATTTCCCACTACTTCGTGTAATATTTAGAGTCGATTTTATTTTCGATTTGAAACTGAACTGGTGAATCATTAATAAAACAACCTTCACTTCAAGCATGTACTGTGGAACACCTTTGCTCAGCATATAGTTTTTTACAATCAAGGATCTCATCAACATGCCAACACTTGTTGATAATGTGATTTGGACGAATGTATGTTTCTTCACGGTACACAACAGAAAGCTCTTTGTCACAAATATATCACCTTCCCTCATTAATCTCAAGTAGCTTACACGCAATGACACTGTGTTATTCCCTTGCCTTTTGTTGTGCTCCCTGTCTACATTTTTAATGCCAGGAATCTCATCGCTCTGAGTTTATTTCATAGTGGTTCCCTACTCCTACGAAATTCGACTTAGTGTCGTTATACAGCTGCCGAGCGAGGTAGCGCGTTGGAAACACGCTGAGCTCACATTTAGGAAGATCCGGTTTCGACTCCCAGCGCCGGCCATCTTGTTTTCGGTTTACCATAGCTTTCCAAAATAACTCTACGCCAGTATTGAGATGGTCCATTCTTAACTGGAAACTGCGATTATTCACAGTTTTCCAGTGATTTTCCACCTATCCGAATTGTTGAAACAGCTCTATCGGGAATTTATCAAAATCTATAATTTGTATCAGCGAAATAAACTCGCCGATTGATTAAGAGATTTTCACTAATTGAAAAAGTAGTGCACTTTTTTTTTTTACCTAGATATACATTAAATGCGTGGTTTTACATTAAATGTAATTTTTCTTTTTTCTAATTTTTTTTCATAAGTTCAAAAGAACCTAAAGAACACCTGCGGGACTGTAATCCACGACATTTACCACATCAATCTGTAATAACTAACCCAACATAAACACCCAATTAGTGAAGTTGACATTTAAGTATCCTTTATATTGTTTACTAGTAACGTGTATTATTTATGTACATCGTTTCTTTGTAGAAGAATTGCTGTTTGTAATAAAGTGTGAATTTTTTAAACCAGCATAGCTTTATAGTACGCAACGTAGCGAAACTGAACGTTACTAAAACTAAACAATCCACAACAACCGAACAAGAAGTATACACATTGCTACGTTGGTCAGCTGTAAATGTAAATACACGATAAGATATAACTTACCACAACACATAATTCCATTTATACAAGTAGCAATCTGAAGTTCGTTGCATGATTTCTTTGAAAATAGTGATATAATATTTATTACATGTAGATTAACAATATGTGAAATTAATGACATTACATTTTTGTTACAGATTTGAACTGCAGTCTTCAATTATAAAGTACGTTACTTAAATTTGTACTGAATAGTTAGTGAAATACGCTAACAAATTGAGTCTATTGCCCCAACTTGCAGTTTTCTCACTTTTTAGCCAACACCGACAGAACAACAGATTCGCCAGTGAAGAACCTCGGAACTTATTAAAACTGTTTAGTGCTTTCTTGTTTGAACGACGTACAATATTGTTATATTGATAATTATATATATGCACGTTTATAGTGAATTGAGTGGTTCAGTGATCATTTTTGTAGTCCAGTGTAATGTTTCTGGTCGTAACTGTAACTACGTTATTTACGAGTTTGAACTGATGTGACTCGACTGTACGTGTTCCAGTCGACGTGTGTGATTTTATGTAACAACGGTAAAAGTGTTGGAGAGAGGAAGGGGAAGGTCATGTAGCTCACATGTTCTCTGGGCTTCAGTTAACTTGTCGGGCAGTAACTTGTTAAGGGTACGTACCAACAAACATTTATATGAAAATAATTACAAGTAACAAGTAAAATAATATTCCAGTGAACTCATTATAAAGATGTGACTTTCTTTTTAGGTAAGCTGTTTACGAATTACTGATAACGCCTATGTTCGTGTATATGAACATATTAACCACAACTTATATAATTACTAGAAAGTATATTCACAATAAATAAAAATGATGCATCTTTAGTCTGAATATTATGAATAGTCAGTTTCAGTATCTAAAGAAAATTACTAACTTTAAAAGATAGGTACATATTCTCGTGTACATTTTAAAACTCAAAGAAACAGTGCTGACAATTAGTAACGTTTTTTTTTCCGTGTTTAGATCACAGCAAAATGGATTTTTATATTATTATTATTCTGCTTTTCGTGACTTAATGTAATAAGCATTTGAACGGCTTTACTAAGCGGCGGAAAGATGCAAATTGGCTGAAAGTTTTCATGTAACCAAGTCTTGCCCTCTTGGCACAGGGTAACAAAATGTGTAAGAGACGACTTACTATATATAATTAAGCGGAAAACGAAACTACCGTACTACAGTAATACCAACAATATTCTCGAAAAAGAAAATTATGCTGCTAACAAATTATTACTTCATCATGTGTGATAGATTTTGCTTCAAGGACACCTATAAGCATACTTGGTTAAGTTCGAGTAAAATCAGTCTGAATTGAGAATTTAAATAATTTTCTGCAAAATAGGTTCATTAGAGTTATGTTGACATTCAATAAGCTAGTGTAGCATCGACCTAGTTTCACCCCACAGCTCTTGGTGAATTAATGGTAAGGTCTACAGCAATTTTCATCGTCATATTTTAATTTTTGTATTTGTACTAGATATTTTACTCTTACTTTATACATGAATTGTGACCAAAGTTTGCTCTTATAACATTTTATCTCACATAGTTTTTGCGTAATGGCTCGTAAATGTAAAAATAAGCGTGTTACGGTTTTAAGTACGACACTAAAACCAAATGACGAACCAAACTGAAAAAATTAACACTGAATAACGATGATGCAATCTACAAAATATTCTATATGAAAAAAATATTTAAATGAAAATTATGAAATTTGAAATAAAAATTTATATGAAGTTCGTAGGCTTTCATGGCCGTTGTGAACTGGGTTGTAGCCGCGTCAATGTCGCATTTTTTCCCGACGTTTCGGACAGCACTGCAGCTTATATCTTCAAGGGTGAAGCTTCTATACTTCCTTCTGAAATAGTTACTGCGACTAGAAACTTCACCCTTGAAGATGGAAGCTGCAATGCTGTCCGAAACGTCGGGAAGAAATGCGACATTGACGCGGCTACAACCCAAAAATTCATAAGGTACCTGGACCAAACGAGGCCATGTGAACGTTTGACTGTTTGCCATTTCCTTAAATTTGCTAGTGAACATGTGAAAAAAATGAAAAGTATAATTTATTGTCTTGTAGACATTATTACATACTATATGATACATATTAATAAATTTAAGCGTACTTAAAAATTGTTAGTAGAAAAGATAACATATTGGCCTTATAAGGAACATATGTTCCAAATAAGACCAGCCACTACAAATGTGTGTAGATTACAATAAGTTTGTATGTTAACACTAGCCAAAAAAATACATCAACTTGTTTCGTTGCAAACATTTCGAATCGGACATAAAGAACATTGCAGTTGTTAGTCAGCCTTGATCACAAAAAACAAATCCTAAATAAGAGTTATTGATCCTTGGCTAAATATCTGGCCGAGAGGTAAAGACATACATACTGCACTAAAAATGCATGCACGTTAATAAAGGTTCAGCAACATAAGTGAAGCATTGTAAAAAGTAACACATTAATCATAAGTCAGCACACTTAGTCATATTCCAAGCACCCAGAGAATACCCAATTACCTATCTTGCCTCGCTTTGAAATGCCAACACATTTCTCACGAAAATACACAACGCATGTGTTACACAAGATCATGTCGTCTACTTCATCAATTTCACAGATGGGACAATACAAACTGCCCTTCCTTGTGTTCATGCCACTTGTGCTAGGAGTAGCACAATCGTCCAGCATAACTCGTTTCTTGGGAACCTGGTGGTGTGATGTCTGTTTTGCCAAATTGCGTGTCCTTGGTGGCATATCATTATGATCTCCTATGCCCTTGACATTGGTTATTTCTTTCTCCTTGTTGGGTATGTTTTCCAGTGATTCATTGTTTTTGAATAATGAAAGGCTTACTCTCTGACCCCTGTAGTTTAAGGATTTTTTTCTGTTCGTGTGTGCCTTCTTCAGTTGCGGTGTTGACAAAAGTTCAGTAAATGACACGTTGTCCTGTCCACTGGAAGAGAATATGGGATTTTTACGTTACATGTAATAGAAAATATGTTTCCGTGGCAGTGTTCGGTAACATTACATTACACTTGTCAAGTAAATTAACCAACCTTTTCTACCGTGCATTTGTAATGTATAAAGAAATATTTATGTACATGCTCCACCATAAATACGGTTTATTAGAAAGGTTAGACCAGTAAGGCCAAGTGGCCTTTTTGGTCTACACCCTTCTATTTTCACCTTGTCCTTAACGGGAACACTTGCAATGTGGCGACTATTTGCTTCTGTATCCTAATGACTTCAAAAATCGTTTACTATTAATATTGCATACGAAATTAGACAGTCAGAGCTGTAATTATATATATATGTAAATAGTAAAGAAACTAACAAATTGTATATATATATATACAATTTGTTAGTTTCTTTACTATTTACATAGACTGAAGCGATAATCACTCACCAAAATATTACATCAACCACTTCGCGTCGTAACATAAACCAAACTAGCGCGCACCTCGTGGCTACTAAACGAAGTGGTGGCCTTTGTTTTTTGTTTTCCCCCTAGATGGCAGCTGCGTACAAGGACACGCCACTATGTACTTCCTACTCAGCGCTGTCGGTTTTTTTATAACAATCGTGTGGCCTTGTTGGTGTACATGACCTTATATGATCAAGGCACCTTATGATTAAAAAAATAAAAATACACATATTTTTTGTGGTTTAATATATGTAAACTTGTAGTCTACAACATCGTTATTCACTGCGAAGTGTTTTCAGTTTGGTGTGTTAGTATGGTTTTAGTATCGTACTGAAAAGAGTAACATGCAAAGTTTGACAAATACGAGACATTACGCAAGAACTATGAGACGTAAAATAATTTTATAAGTCCAACATTCAGTCACAATTTATGTCTAAAAGTCTAAAATAAGAACAAAATTTTGGCATAAATTAAAAAAAATTGTCGATGAAAGTTGTTGTAGACTGTGTTCTTCAGACCATTATTTATATAAATCTTTCTGGAACATGAAAGTGAGCAGCAAAGATGTACAAAATGGAAACATTAGGTGGCATTATTGCTAGAATTATACCAAATTGACTGCTTTTACACTGCCAATTTTCTTGTATAAGAAGGCGTACACCATTATTATTCACATTGCAGATTTTAAAGCTGAAGTTAAATTGTGTAATATTTTTGTGTCTGCGCCATAAATAAATAATAAAATGTAAAAATTTAGATATTGTGTTTAGTAGAAAATATCCTGGTTTAAGTGGCATGATGCACAACCCGCCCACATTCGTTCAATACCATATTTTGTCCACGTAGACACTATATATTTAAACATTGTGACAAATGAGGTTTGCCCTTTAAGAGTCAGTGTTTCTCATGGTTATGTTTCATTCTAAACTTTGTTTTATCCATGAGTCTGGTAGCTTTGTCTATGCCGAGGATTAATATTGAGAGAGGAAGGAAAATATGTTTTGAATTGAGTAACTTTTACTAACCTCGTTGTTATTTTGGCTGGATTAAAATAATTAGTAATTGTTTAAAGTGATTTTCATTTTTCACCATCAAGTGTCTTGCAGGAAGATTGAACGTCAGTAAGACGCACCTATATCAGTTGAGTGACATGTAAAGTTTAAAATAGTTACACTAAAACCCAGACTTCAGTCTCTCACATACACAACTTAAAGATATTATCATATATTTATTTTAACTCATCGATACCCTGACAGATGGATTCGTCTTTTTGCTTGAAGGGACTGTGTTACTGCCGTGGCAATTTTTATTTCAACTTATTTACATGTTGTGGAGATTTTTTCAGTCCTTTTTACTCAAGACATTTCTGAAGATAAATTGTGTAGTATTTTTGTGTCTGCACCATAAATATATAACAAAATGTAAAAATTTAGATATTGTGTTTAGTATATAATATCCTGGTTTAAGTGGCATGATTCACAATCAGCTCACATTCCTTCAATAGCTTATTTTGTCCAGGTAGAAACTAGTTACCTATTTAAAAGTATTCCTTATTGGTTTGTTATTTCGTTCAGAAACAGTTGTGCGTGACTGTAAAGCTATTTGTTTACATTCGACTTGATCAAGAAAGGTAAAGAAAAGTAGAATATGCTCTATCCCGCACCACCTTGTATTCAAGTAAGTGTATGCGGGGGCATCATTAAGGAGGCATTGGGGGGGGGGGGGGGGCAAGTGCCCACCCCACTGGATTCAGAATTTTATGTGTATGCAATATATATTTTTTTGCATTTTATTATTTAAATATTGCTAACTTAAGCACATACAACTAAAGTAATTTTATTAACGTTTCTAATTTATATATCGATGACTTAGAATGAAAAGCTTGTAACTCCAACTCCCACATTGTCTCCAAAAGCTAGCACAAAATTGTAACCAGCAATTATAAATTTACCTAATGCCATAATTTAAATAAGGTGATTTTATTTCGTGCTTGCAAAATAAATATTTTTAAAAATGTAAAAATGTTTGGTTTTTCCCATCAAAATTTTACAATATTTTAAATTTTGTAGTTACAGGGTTTTCATTCTAAGCCACTGATATGCTTAATTAATAAAAAAGATGCAACAAGGTCACTGTCACCGAAAAAAATCTTGCCACCCCTCTACCCCACAAAAGCCTGAAATGACGCCTTTTAGTGTATGCTCGGCGTCTGCAAGTTGTCAAGTAGTATGTAATAGCCGGAGCTAGCACAGGGGTTCGGGGCTGTTGATCAGCTATAACTGATGACGTCATCGCAGTACGTCACGTACGTCATCTTGAATTACGTCACGACCGCTGTGTTTCATGACGTCATGGTCGCCAAGTTGTTACAGGTTTTTAAATTTTGGGTTTTGAATTTTTTTTGTTTGTCACTTGTTTTTCCCTCTCATCGTCTACTAGGCAGCCACCATGTTCGTTTACGTCGTCTGCTAGTGACATTACATTTTTTTGGACTATCAGTTGTTTTTCCCGCTCGTCATCTCCTAGACAGCCACTCACCTTCTTGTACAAGAGTGACGCCCGTGTGTACTAGGCTTTACACATCCTCGAGTGATTTGGACCAAGTGGGCGCAAGGTCAGGTGGCATAGCCCACAGTAACTAGAATATAAGGAACGGCATGATGAAGGGATTGGAGGCAGGAAGGGGAAGAAAAGTGGGGGAAGGGACTTTGGGACAGTCATCACGACGGTCAACCAATGACCGTCATCCCCACTTCGTGTACGCCATCGCGGTCCAGAGCTGACCTCAGCAGCGGCACAGGGAATGAGGCTCTACCGTCTCCTGAGAGGTGCATTAAGGGCCATGCCAAATTCCCCCCCATACACAGAAAAAAAAATATTTTGTGGCTACCACAATTTTTTTTTTGTATTTACACAGCCAAAGTATTTTTTTATCATCACGAACATATTTTACTATCGCAACTAAAATATCGTGGTCACCAAAAAATTAATTTGCTGTTACTACAAAATAAATTATCACGGAACATTTACTATAAAATTAATATTCCTGCGTACCCTGACACGTTTTTTAAAACCAATTTAGATCCGCTTGTTAGTGAAGGCAACAATGAATGCTTCAGTAATTGTTAAAGTATGTATCGCTCAACACTACATTTGGTAACCACGAATACAGTCTTATCGTATTCTCGAAAGTTTCAAGATATAGCGGACTGAAATGTACAGAATAATGACTACGAAAATGTTCTTGGTGGCGGTCTTGCTGTTGGCGTTAATGAAGCCGGGGAGCATGTTTCCACGTGGACGGTAAGATTACATAAAATATTCTACATTCTACTGACCGTTCAAACAACTAGCAGATAATATGTCGGGCTTGGATGACTGGAAGTTAATAATCATCTGTATTACATCAACATGATTTATCAATTCTCATTTCGCTGAATTGTTGACAGTTCTTTGCGTATTGGTTTGCTGTTTCGTAGCCAGTTATATAATCTCCAGCTAGGTACCGAAACATTTAGTTAGTGGGTTAGTCAACAATTTACTATCATATAGAGCTATTTACATAACGCACAATTTTCAGTTAGATCCGGCTTTTTAAGCTGTTTAACAAATCAGATTATTTTTTGGGAACTGTTCCATAAGATGCTATAAATAACCTCAAAATTCATAGAAAAAACCGCAACTATTTGTTTTACTTTTGCCGAATAGAGTTGAGATCTCAAACGTTTTGTTTCTTTTCTTTTTTTCTTAAATACGTAGTTGTGGCTCCGGTCAACTTTCCCGAAATTGTTCCAGGCGACAGCTAGGATGGTTACTAAACAAAGACCATGTCCTATCCCAGTTCCTCTCATTTTGTTAAGTTGGTGTCCTCGTTTATAACGACACTGCCGTCACCAAGATTCAAAATACACTATACTTACCTTCCCCGGATCTCTTATCCTAACGTACATATATACCGTATATACATACACATGTATATTTTTTTTAACCTCTACATTTTTTAAGGCTGACATAAAATGTATTTTGCAATGTTAGAAACTATGCAAATAAAATAATTGCGTAACTCTGTAAAATATGTTAATTAAATATAGGAAATTTACAGTACCTTTATTTATCCAGAAACATTTTAAAAATTAATATGCACATTCCAATTCGTCTGTTATTGACTTTGAATGAAGTTACATACGTATATATTTTTATATATCAATTTACAACAAAACGTCCCATGGGCACAACACAATTTCTTCTCATAAGATAGGTCCTTTAAACAACCTGCCTGGTCACATTTTTTTTTTTTTTTTTTAGATTTGAGAGAAATGCACGTAATATAACGTAACATTGTGGTTTTCAATAAATTGTAAATTTTAAGGCATTACAAAAATTATATATGCTCGTAAAATAGCTATATGTGAATTTGTGTAATTTTTAATGATGTGATTTCCGTCGCCATTTTGGATTAGAAGTTATTTCATTAATTGTCAGTGCTGTGAGATTGGTTACCGACAGAACACGTTTCTTTAAATTTGCCTTCGGCAGTTCAAAACACTTAATTTAACGGCCGGGGTTTATTGTAGCATAATGAACGAAATTTAATCAGAAATAACAGTATAGGAAAATAAGTATTCTAGGATGGCCACAAATATTACACTTTATGAGCGAGAGTTATGTTTGCTGGGATTAAAAATAAGAACCTATAGGAAGTTATTTGGTGAGCAAGCCTGTGCTTTACTGGCCAGCTGACATGAGGATCATACCGGGCAGGGCTTAAAATACAGTAACGTTTCCAAAACACGTATAATTATAAGGATATTTTGTATAGTTAGTTGGTGAAATTAACTTCAACTAAGGTTACAACTAACTCGTATTGAAAACCGTCTGTGATATTGTGTGCCGTCAACGATGTTTTGTCCTGTGGGACGTCTGTGAAATCCTCTTATCAGCCAGTCTAGTGCATTATCAGGCTTCCCTCTATCCTAATTATTGCCTCAACGGTATTAATTGTTTTGTACTGAACATTCTTAAGTAGTTTTAGCTATTCGAGTGTGTGTTAGAAAAATAAACTCTCAAATCTCCAGCTGAAATCCATACCTATGTATTTTAAATTATGTTTGCCAACTTTACAAGGAAATATTTAACCAGGATGGTGAAATTTTTAACATGATCTCTACGCAGCAATTAAATGTATGAGGTCCCAGCGTCAGAGATTGTTCTTCAAAAGTACGTTACTCAAAAATTTTTTTTCAAAAAAATTTGCGAAACTATTTTATATTATTGCTGTTTATTTTTATCAGATTAGTTACGAAAAACCAATTTTAAACCGATGCTTTAAGTGTTTAGTTATGTAGGTTATGTTTAGTCTCTCGTGATGTTTCATTTCAATTATTTGAGTTTCTGTGTACGGTTCCTCATATAATTCCTTACGGGTCCTGTTACGTATGTGTCCATGATTTCAGTAAAATTATTCAAACCCATTGCAGGAATCATTCAAATATATTATTTCGTGTTTTGTTTTACGTTCTCGTATTCAAAATTCAACGTCCTGTGCATTTCAGTAATTAAAGTTGATACGTTATGTTTTCAAAATCCGGCAAGTTGCAAATATGTGTCTCGGTTCCTCTTGAGTGAAATTTTTATTCATTTCGTTATTCATTGAACGAGTATATAAATTTAGGCCTCGCACTTTAGTTTTGCAGTGGTTTCGAAAATATTTTTTGAACGCAAATTAATAAATTTATCAAAATTTAATTCCTAAAGTTTTAGCACTTATATATCATCGTTTGTTTCTGAATTTTTCTGTTGCATTACAACAAATGGATTTTTAGATTTTTCGTCTTGAAATATCACATATTTTATTATAAAAATATGCCAAAATGAAGCAGAATAATTTTTGGCTGGCAAACGGTACATTATTTTAAAAAACTCTCTGACAAAATTGTATATCGAATGACTGTACACAGTCTCAAAAATTTTTGAAAACAATGGGTTAAAAAATATTTTTGAGTTGTTTGTAATTGTTTGAAATACATTAAAAATAATTGCCTTAATTCATTGATGATCGTTACTGACAACGAAATACTGTGTTTAATTTTTTTGTGGATTTACCGGTTTAATGTGATTTTATACATCACTGCATTTTCAAAAAGAAATAAATTTTAAGTTCATGAATTTCATTACAGCTTTATAACAAGACGGGTGCAAATGACACGGTAAATCTAGATGTAGTTTCCGTCGATAAACTCTCGCTTCTCTTATCTTCATGTGAATAGCATCGTTTCTGAAATCTTATATTTGCAAGACAGGCAGACATGGAGAACAATTAAAATACGCACAACTGCAATACTTTTCTGCAACTAAATTCCTACTTTCTAAGATACAGCAATTTATTTTACTTTAGTAGCTTAATGCATGCACTGTTAATATTCTGCAATATAACATAAATATTTATGAAAAGAGAAAATAAAAGGCAAAATGACTATGTGTATACATAAAAATTGATTGCTAAAGAATTTTGAACTTTAGAATGGACAGTTTTTGAAGTGCTATGTTCAGTATAAGACATGCCATATAATTTCAACCAATTTATATTGAAAATGGAACCATACCTCTAATCAGAATTTGCTAAAACTTGGAAGACATGTTCACACATTGGAGGAGAAACACAAATTAACATTTTTAGGGTATTGTGTCAATTACTTTTGAAAATGTGACACTTAATAATTTTGTCAAACTGGATGGTATAAAAATATTTTTTTAGATGCCTGTTAAACAATCTCAAGTTTATCATGCATACATGCAATAAAAATTCTGAAATTTTGTTCACATACTGAGTAATAGAAGACAAAAATTAATGAATTTTTGGTGTATACATTATTATTTGCGAAAGACATAGGAAAAAAGAAATTAAAAAAAAAGTGTATTTTTTTTACAAAAGTGCAATTGAAAAAAAGGCTAAAGTACTATGTTGGTGCAACATAACAAGTGATGAAGATAATGCGATAGGCCCCAGCTTCGGTGTAAATAAAAAAATATTAGTATCTAAGTATTTGATGAGGTATGAGCATATTTTATAAAAATATTTAAATGTCGTATTTTCCTTCGGTAATGACTTATGTCTATAATAAACACGGATGTGATATACTCATTGCTTGCAATCTGAAGAAACTTATAATTACAAATTACAATGTTCTTTCTTATATTTGAACTTATCATAAAAATTGCAACTTTTACAAATATTTTATCAAAGGTTAACCAAATACTACCAAAATTTTGTGTCTTCCACACTATTTATCCTATAAAAATATTAGTTAGGACTAAATAACCTACTACAAAATAACTGCCAGTAACTATGCACTGAAGAAATGAAATATATTTAGAAGCCACGATCTCAGTTTCTTTCTTATGAAAGTAAAAGGTTCATCCAGAGCTGCTGGTACTGGGAAGAGACGAGAGTACGCAACAAACGTTCAAAAGAAATATGGCCACATCTTCATGAAGATGCCAGCTGAAAGAAACTGCAGGGCCAATTTGTGTCATGAATTTCACGGAAGCATCTCCTTCCTCGTGGCTAATGCTCTCCACCTTCCCAATGTACATTTAAGATGGTAAATGCACACTACAAAACCACCAACATACAAAGTCGTTGCTAGTGTTGGATTATCTTTCCACATAACATGAACAGGACTGAATCTATTGTCAATACCAGTATGTTTTGCAGCAGTCGTTGTAAAATTTAGAAGTTCAAAATGATGAAAACAGCGAGTACCACGTACAGTTGTTGCTCCTGCAAATCTGTCTTTCAGTAAGATGGAAGGTCATGTTTTCAATGTTTCTGTTACAGTAATTATATATTTCGTGTACATTTGTAATTTGATTTTCAAAGGGACGCTGTAAGCTGGTTTTCCTTACAAGACGTTTGATTGTTCCCCCAATGCCATCGCATGGGGATTTTCCATGGCTTGTTGCATAGAAGGACTATGAAGCAGACAATTCAAAATCAGAAACATGATGACAAAGATTGTGAATGATTTACAGTTCTTGTACTGTCCTGTACGTCCATCTGTGGATTACTGAACCATTTTAACTGTAGGGAATATCTTTCTTATGTAACTCATTAACTCACACTGAACTTTGTATACAAATACCTCATCATGATCAAGATCTTCAGACAAATAACACAGACATGATGTTACTGGTTTGTTTTCTGTGCAGCAGTATATCATGCAAGGATGAAAAATCCGTGCAACAGATGTCTACTAATAGTTTTGTGCTTCGTCTTATATCGAAAGATGAAGTTCTCCAAGAAATCCATGACATTAATTGCTTCTTCCTCAGAAATGTTGCATTTTCTTTGCTTGTAGAATGTTGACTGTTGCATGGTGCAATATCAATGATATCTTAACTTTTCAATTTTCTTGTAAAACAAGATATAAGAATTTATCAAATATTGTTGTAAAGAGCATCAATTCAGCTCGTTAAACAGACACCCACTGTCTGTATTGAATGTGATCGTTTCGTCATAATCTGAGCGCAACGATATAATACTGTCTTTAAAATATGAAGCTGATGGACATTTTTTACGTTTTCGTAGCATACACAAGTGATTATTTTTGTCATAAAATAACATATTATTAAATTCGTAGTACTGTAGTTGATACAGGTGTAAGGAACTGATTAACAGCTGGACATTTTGGTGCATTGTTCATGCACACAGCATGTGTTACAGAAGCACCAGCGATTACACACCACTTGGGTCTTACAGAGGGTAACTAGGAAAATCCAATTATTTTTCATTTGGATGCTCTTTTTTTTAAACAAGGAACACTGCTCATTTAGATTGCACAATAATAGTCGTTTTTGCATGTATTGTTTATTGCCTACACTTATATATAACAACTATTTAAGAGGCATAAATGTAAGATTGGACAAAGTATTGCAAGTTTGTTTTGCTGGTATCATTACAAAACAATGCTGTAAAGCAAATATTTTTTCTTTAAAAACAAAACCCATAGAAACGAAGCTGACATGAATACCTTGGTAACACTCAACATTCTCTCTTTCTCGTATTACACTACACACTTTTAAGAACATTTTAAGCCAAAGTTTACGTCAAGTTTTTCTTTGCTGCTTATTATATACATTACTGAAAACAATTGTTTGTTTTTTATCAATTTTTATAACAAACAAAATTTTTCTTTGAGCACGCTGCTACAAACAAAAACAACATATATATATATATATATATATATATATATATATATATATATATATATATATATATATATATATATATATATATATATATATATATATATATATAT
>PNEQ01018625.1:0-22493 GCA_003012365.1 Medauroidea extradentata | reverse complement strand
ACAGTATCAGAGATGAACGTGTGAATTACATGAATTTTTTCTTTAACGGCACAGAATGTTGGAGTTATACTACAACAATTGAATATCCAATCCAAATTCTATCATCCCACAAACTTACATCAAATTCTTACACAATGGGTGTCATGACCTGGTTGAAGTAACATGGAATGAACCTATGTGTTAAGGGCTTGTTCCCGAGTTTTTTTCAGACTGGTGCCAATAACTCAAATATTTTTTAACCAAAAGTTTTGAAAAAAAATTGAGTCAATGTGCAATCACACGATGCACAATACTGTGGACGCATTTTTTTAAATAATGTACCATTCGCCAGCAAAAAAAATAATTTCCTTAATTTTTGCTTATTTTCACGACGAAAAACGTGGTACTTTGGGTAATGAATTCTAAAAAACCGTTCAGTATAATTCTACAAAAAAAAATCCAGCCACAAATTATAACATATAAGTGTCAAAACTGCGCAGCAAAATTTTGATATGAGTATTATGTAGCAATAAAAAAATATTTTCGAAATCACTGCAAAACTCCGTAACAAGTTAAATTAGGATAATGAAACAATAGAGTAAATTGAAGTGAAGAGGTTTTTGTCAGCACTTAACATCCAAGTCTGTATCACTGGTGACGGATGACATGATGTGAACATGGAGCAGCGCCGGAATGAGGAGGCGCGGGAAACGAGAGACTTCCGAGAAAGCCAATCGACCAGCGGCATCGTGCGACATGATTTCCGCATGCGAAAATACTGGGACCAACACCCTCCGGAAATCGAGCCTGTATCGCCTTGGTAGGAGGCGGGTGCTAACTGCGGCCCCAGAGTACATAGAGGAATGTTGCTAAGATCAATGCGATGTACACAGGTTCGAGGTCTCAACAACTTCACCGACCTTCACCACGGTGCCACCGCCTTCACCAACCTCGCCGGTTGCAGATATATCTGTTAGAGAGGTTGGTCCTGCCACCACTGTGCCACCGCCTACATCGACCTCGCCAGGCACGTCACCTAAAAGCCGAGGGACGTCATTGTATGACATACTCATTGACTTGGTGAGTTTGATGCAACTCTTTAGTACTTATCTTTAATCCAGTTAAACCAGGCATTATGAAGGGATTTACCTGATGCCTGCAGAGTACATAATTGTATCAGATTATTACGGACTGATCCGCAAGGCAGTACCAAGTTCAACATTTTAGATTTGTTCGTATTATCTAATCTTTAACTCTGATGATATTTTGTACAATTAATTTTTAGCCTGCTTTCCGAAAGAAAAAAAATACACTTATGAGATCACCTTTCTGTATGTTTGCCTCTGTGTGTGTGTGTGTCCGTCCCATAAACACTTTTAACAGAGTGGACCGAATTTCATAAAACTTGGTACACATATAATACATACAATGTTGACTTGACTATTGTGTACTTAGTTCATCCTGAGTGCATATTTTTTAATGCTTAGCAAGGTATTACAAATCTTACGAATTATCCTTCAGAACTTCACCAAAATCGGTACACATATACTACTTACAAATCTGACACGAATTTTTGTGTATTTCTTTTATCCTGTGTTCATATTTTTCAATGGCGGCTATTTTCATATTTTTTAGCATAATATTAGGACTACATATCTTGGGATATATTTTACGGAATTATATTAAAATTGGTACACATATGCTACACACAAAGCTGACTTGACTTTTTTGTACTTCGTTAGTCCCGTGTACATATTTAAAAACGGGGCAGTTTTTATATATTTAGCATATTTTCCCATATTTTAGGAAATATTTTCCACTATTTCATTACACTTGGTACACATGTACTGTATACAATATTGATTTGAATATTGAGTATTTAGTTAATACTGTTTTAATATTTTTTAAATGGCGGACGTTTTTGTATTTTTAGCATAGTAACACTTCTCTTAGGAAATATTTTTAAGAATTTAACCAAACGTGGTGCACATATGCTGCATACGAAACTGACTTGACTTTTGTATGTTTCATTCAATCATGTGTTGTATTTTGAAAACAACGGTCATTTTTTATTAATCTTTATGATAGAAAGACATCTCAGAAATTTTTCCCGATTTATTAAACTGGTTATTTGCATATTACTTAGTAAACTTATTTATTTTTTGTATTTATAGTGTCTCATACGTCAAATTCAACATCATTGTTATTTAACATTCCTGGATTACGTAAACGATTTTACTTTCAGGGTTAATTAGCACCCATTTTGAAGACAGTTGGCTTATCAGTTACCCATGCTGGCAATTTCTTATACTATTATTATTATTATTATTATCTCAAAGAACTGCTTGAAATTGTGTCCAAGCCAATATTTAACTATCAAGAACTTAAGTATAAATATAACCAATCTTCGTACAAAAACATAATAAAACTGCAGTGTGTGTAAGTGTTGGGTTCTAAATACCCAATTTTATAATAATAACAAAACTTGATCAGAAGTTTTCATGTATTTTAAAATGTTGGTGCAATTAAAGCAAGTATTCGTAATATTCACACATTTATGAACAACTGAATAAATGTGCAGTGAATTTTTATTCATCATTGCGTGGCATCAAAATTAGTTATTTTTTTTACTGCAGAGTTTTATTAAGAGTTTGGTGAAATTTTGACATTGATAAGTTGTTAGCAAAAAAAAATATAGGACACTGTAAGGCTCACGAGTTATTAATACTATTATTAAAGGTGTAATGTTGATATTTAAGTTTTGCTGGACTTAGCTTTGACAGTTTTTAATGGTTAAATGTTATCAAATAATACGTAAATGTTTTAAACTTCACAAATTCTATTAAATTTTAAAACTAATACGTCGATATTTATTCATTATATTTCAAAGTGTTGTAAAGAAAGGAACTGGAGGAACACACATTTAAA
Source organism: Medauroidea extradentata (assembly GCA_003012365.1). Lineage (NCBI taxonomy): Eukaryota > Metazoa > Arthropoda > Insecta > Phasmatodea > Phasmatidae > Medauroidea > Medauroidea extradentata. The sequence goes on along the minus strand of PNEQ01018625.1, from coordinate 19,586 downwards.
TGCACTCTTTGGAGAGTTATAGCTTATCTGTGCTGAAAATAACAAAACTGTTGGAAATATTCGTCATGTAAACATGTCAAAATGTGCTAAATTATTTGGGTAAAAATCAAGAAACAGTTGTTGCTGTTTAATTTTCCCAATAAATTTCTGTTTGAAATGAAATATTTGTTAACGCCTGACAAAGTTTTAATAACGTTGGTTAAAATTATAAACTAGGGGGTATTTTAAGTTGGAAATTTCACATTTTCTCAATTTTGGTGTATATTATCTCCATCAACAGAATCACTTTCGTTATGAAGTGTAGATCAAGGTTTGGTTTCTCCAAACCATTCACAGAGTAATAATACGTAAATTTTTGAACGAAAATTAAAATTAAAGTAATGTCTACAAGTTTAGCAGTATTCGGAGGAAATATAAAATAACAAATATTTTTCTCATTATATTTTGGTGTTTTCATGCTGGATAATATACTCAGTTTAGATACACCACTTGGTATTGCCCAAACAACACAGTTATTACGTTTAATCTGTTTTCAAGATTTTAAATAAACCCATTGCTACATTTGAATATTTCAGACAACATAAGCCTATATTTACATCAATCAGAACATTAAAATGGTTGTTTTTATTAAGAGGAAGTTATCAAGGTTTTTACAAACAAATACAGAGTTTTGGATGAGTTAGTTTTATTTTGTCATTTAGATTGAAATTCGGTATTTGGCAGTGTACTCATAGGCGTGCGCACAGGTAGGGCCGGGTGGGCCTAGGCCCTACCTAAAGTTTCGAAGGGGCCCTTTGAGCAGGGCATAAAAAATACTACTATCAAACACGCCAGTCGGCCGGCAGCGCGTACCTACAGACACCGTGATTACCGTTAACAATGCACATTTATCAGGTCCGCTCTGTGTGTATTTAATGACGCTGCGGCTAGGCTCTGAGGGTTGAGGAACTCCACTTGGACTACATAGGACGTGCCGGGTGCCGAACTTCAGCTGCTTGATGCGCCGGGCCGTGCCAAGTGCTCAAGCTGTAGCAAGCCAGAGTGGGACAGCGGCCGAGTGTGTCTCTGTTACTTGAGGTACTATTCATTAATCAGTAGTTTATGAGCGGAATTCGTAACATTGAAATATGCATTTTCCCGACTGAAGTAATTATCTCTAGTTTTACGAACTGTCACAGTGTAACGTGTTTTATGTATTTGCGTGGTGTAACATTTATTTAAATGTTAATTGTTACTGAAATCGGAATGTAAACAAGTAAAAGAGGAGAGAAATTCCGCTGTCGGGTGCACAGAAGAGGAAGGCAATGGCGAGCACGAACGTAATACTTGTTCAATGAATATTGCTGCTACATTCCGACGTGTTGTTGAAAGGAATGCAATCACGTAAGTGCATTAAACTTATTATTTATTTGATGTTGAAAGCAACTGGAAATGGAATTCTATCACAGATAAAATCATTTCAGTTCATAATGACTTTAGAAATGGTACATACAATCCTGATTCTTGTCAATAAGGTGAGCAAGATTCTTCATTACCCAGATTTACCTCGTGACTGCAGCGGAAGAAGTAGAAACTCTCAAAAGAAGTATGTTGTACTTAAGGAATGAAGAACATTTTAGTGTGGTTTTCAGAGCTGCAGTTTACTTGGCTGACTCCATGAACATCTAACAGCCAACATTTATAAAGAGAAAAGTACCAAAGAAACTTGATGATCATTGGGAAAACAGTACTTCATTTGATTCCTAGGAGCAAGAGATCAGAATTACCGCATATTTTCCTGTTATTGATTCACTGACACACTTGAAGAGCGATTTAGTCAAGAATCAAGTGAACTCATGATGTCTGTAGGAAATCTTCTGGACCTAAATACATCTTCACGTGATTATGAAGTGATAACCTACTTATTTGGAGTAAGAATGTCAGATCTATCAGCTGAAATAACACTTCTCAAAAACAGAGAGTACACATCGGGGCTACCAACAAACCTTCCAATTTGGCTTGACTGGCTTGGAGACGATACCCATAATAACATTTACCGTAATTTTTCGCCAGTACTTCAGCAGTTCAGCATCATGGGGGTACAAGCTATTGTGCTCAAAGAGCATTTTCCAAATTAGTTAACGTAAAAACGAAACTCCGATCAACAATGACACAGGATGGACTTGATAATTTGTTGTTGCCTTTTGTGGAACAAAAAATTACTGCTGCAATTTCAGTTAACAGAGACATAGAAGAATTTAAAACACTGGTCCCAGGAGAAAGGAGGCTAAATATTTGAGAAGACTCAAGAAATATGAAAGAACATTTTGGAAACAAGATGAAAAGAAAAGAAATCTCTTCTTTCGTACTGTGAGATTGTGTATGGCAACTTTGTTCTTGCATTTTTGCTATGGGAATTGTTTGAACTATCATAAAAAAAATTTCGTAGTAATGATTCATTTTTGTAATGTTTTCAATTGCATCTGCATCTACAACTTAAATGTTTACAGAATGAATATGTTAAAATTAAAACCATCACTATGTTTATGGAAAAATGTCATTAATTTTTATGAAAACATTGGATTTTTAATTTTGTTGGCCTAATTTGATGTGTGATTCTCGCTATTCAAATTGTTCTGAACTTACTTGTGCATGCTATTAATTATTTACTTTTTATTTGACAAATCTTTTTAATGGAATTAAACAAGTACTTAGAATTAAAATATGGCTGAAAACATATTGACCTCATTTGAATTACATAGTTATTCCTTAAAAAAAAAAAAAAAACTTTGTTAACAAAACCATGCTTTTTAAATTTTAGCTTAGTCATTAAGGATAAAAGAGAGAATACTATTCCTGACAACTATTTAATTTAATCAGCAAAAAAAAAGCCTTTGAATGATATGTATGTGTGGTGTTTATTTTTGCCCCAACTTCAAAATTAAATTCCACACAAATGCATTTTTTGGACACACATGCAATTCCAGATTTTTTTTTCTTCACTCAGTGGTGGTGCACGAGGCCTTGCCATAATAATCTAGCACTGACTATTTTTTTTTTCAAAGCTTAGTGCACCATTTAACCATAAATTTTCGTGGGAGGAGAGGGCCACTGTACTCTCTGTTTAAAAGGGAAAGTGTTCTACGCCGATCTTTGTCATCATCTTGCCCCTACCAAGTTCTGTTTTCAAAACAAATTGTTAGTACTTCTACCAGGAAAACTACTAAAATAGCTTCATTTGGCATCTTAAAATCTACATTTTCCCGGGGGATGACCCCCGGACCCCCCGCTTTAATAGGGAGGATGGGTGCATTTTGGGGCCCTCAAACTCTCTAGGCCCTACCTAAACTTGATGTCTGCGCACGCCTATGAGTGTACTAACATGCACAATTCGGTATTATTTATGTTCAGTTCATATATTAACCGTACATTATTGTGCCTAATATTATGTTATAATATTACTATATACGTCCGTCCTCACACTCACCAAGTTATGAATCAAAACTTGTGTTGAAACATTTATTAAAACAATAAAACACTAATTTCACTATCGTTTGTTGTAACAAGGACCTGTTATTAAGCGTAACTTTCTGAAATACCTTAGAGTTAAAGTCGTTGGTAGGAAGCTGCAATGAACATCACAAAACTTACCTATTAGAAACGTAACACGTAGTTAAGTGTTGTCTGTTAGTAAAATAATCTTCTCAGGCTGATACAATTAAATGTTTATTAGGTTTAATTTTTATGGAAGACGGGCCCGCAAAAGTGGATAATATTGCTTGCCTCTTATGATTGTTTCAGAACAGCATGGAAACTCTAGATGCCATTGTGTTCGCTGGGCTCATCTTAATACCCGCAACAATATTGATTTTCATGTTTCCATGTGTCTTGTTTTTTCTCTGCACTCAGGGTAGTGCAGTCTTCATGCGTTAGAAATCCGGCTGTCACGTCAATTCGTAAGTACTTCATAATTGTTTTGTGTTTCCCTCAAGAGCGCTGATTTCTTTAATTGAGATATACATTTTTTGATAGTCAATATAGAAAAACTGCAAAACCATAATCCTAACTAATTATCTTTGTCAACTTTACGAGCAAACATTTATCCACAATGTATACATTTGTAATCATTTCTTACAGATGTAACGCTCATAAACTTTAATTTGTGACTGTCAAAAACATACTGCAGTTATCAAACTTGTACAGTAAATGTGCTCAACATTTGCATATTAACAAGTTTAAACATGTGAATTGACCCCACTACGCATAGGTGAAAATTTCATTATCACGTGGGATAAAATGTTATAACTTATGATGTAATGATCAAAATTTACTTTTTGGAACAAGGGAGCGTATTTGAACCAAACTATTTCTGTCCGGGCCGCTGTTGGCTTAGTGTCTAGGGCGCCAATTCTCATCGAGGTGATAATGGTTCGAGTCCCGGTGGAGTCAACGCACACGTGAAAATCATGCCGGACGACGTAAATCTGTGAGGTTATTCAAAATTCTGCCCACTTAAAAAAAAGAAACATCTCACAACGGGAGATATCACGACTGCCATTTGATCATCAATTTTATCTGAGTACTTCTTTGAGTGTATCAATATTATTGACATAACAGAACAAAGACAATAACTTAATCGATTTTTCATTGTTTATATCTCAATATCTTCATTATTTCGTAGCGGGAAACCGTAGACAAGTAGAAACTGGTTTGGCTATGCAAGCAACTACAGCAGTATCAGAAGTAAGAGAAGCCGCGCTGTATGGATTCAAGGTACTTAATAAACTGAAAAACCTTACCATGACAGAGTGAAAAGATATAAATATTCAATATACCTCTATTTCGTCTTTTACAGAAAATGCCTTAAACACAAGCTAATTTTTTTTTTTTAAATTTTTAATTGAAAAAAATTTTTAGCTTATTTTTTGGCTACATTCGTCAAAGCACAAAAAAAGTGCAATATTTGGCTTGGTATGTTGCGTGGCGTTGTTAAGAGTCATATACACTTGATACATGAACGATGTTGTAGCGTGCCGCACCTATTATGTTCCAAGCGAAACAGTTAAGCTCATTCACAATATGTTCATCTACGAAAAAAAAAAAATACAGGTAAAAACTAAGCTTCTATATTTTAAGAAATGCAACATGCTTATTACAAACATGGTTTGAGGCCCCTTGAAACGGCTTATTTATACATATGTAACTGAAAAAAAACACCCGAATTAGTAATACACAACGTTGGAAGCGTTTGTTGGACTTTACTACAAACTTTCCACAAACAACATTTGCAGGGTCGCCGCTTTAAGTCCCATAGGAAAATGAGTAGTATGAAAACACTGTACGCCAACTTGACGCGCCGCGAATATATGCGATGCTGTTACCATCGAGTGTGGAAAGCGGAACTTGTCGTTTTACTGTCTTCTCGCATCAAATGCGGATAATTACATCCGGTGTATAGTCCTCTTAACATAAGACTTATAAGTGTTCGTTTGTGGTAAATATATTGGCATCACTCTAAGAGAGTAAGCCTTAAATTCTCGCAAAGATGAAATGTAATTTTGTTGAATCGCAAATAAATTGCAGAATCTCCCAATGTCAAGCAGAATTGTTCCTTGGACACGTATTGCTTCTCTTCAAAATCAAGAAAATAGAATAAATTGTTGGGAGTTTGTTAATTCAGAGATAATAACTGTTGCCTTGCACAAACTTACATTTAAGTCAATTACTTATAAATATGTAGGTTTCATTTATTTCATCGCCACGTCTTATATAATAATTTCAAGGTCATATCTTTATTTATATATTTTGTAATCTGTTTGTTTTTAGTTTTAGTTTCTCTTTCCATACATATGTATTATTCTTATTAAATGAATGTAGATGTGTGAATGTGTTGTAGTGCATGTGAGCTTTTCTGTGATAACATATTACACTGGTAAAATACAGAACACTGACAATACCATCTACACAGAGAACACGTAATTGGAAATAGCAAAGAAGGAAAAATATAATTAAAATAAAATAAATGAATTTAGCGGAAAATAGGTGCTATTCCCTACACTGTAAAGAAAATCAGTGAAAATTACCAGTAAGTACTGCTCTTAACCAGATATAACAAAACATATTCACAGCACTCACAAAAGCTTAAATACGAAATGATAGTTGCAGAAACTGTATTTAAAGTTCTATTGAGAAAAGGAAATCTGTAATTTAATCTTGCACGGCTATTACATTTAAATTTGCTCAGTCGGTATAATTTAAGTCTCTAAAATTATCTCAGACCTCTGGTTAGGCTTAGGTTCTCCTCAAATAATTACCAAACAAATTTAGAAAAATTAATATATCACTTGAACGTTAATAAATAATGTTGGAGTCTAAATCAATAAAATTTGAGACATTTACACTGAAGACAGTTCATAGAACTTATAGGCAGGCTCGTAAGCGTCTGTCTTACGCGTCATCCCTCGTCGTCTTCAAGTTCACTCCAAACTAAATTGAAATTTACATAAAATTGCCTCTTCTGAACCTGGCAAACTTTTAAAACGACTTCTTGGACCTAGGATCCGCTCCAATAGATCCCTAAAAATTACGATGACGGCAGGATCGGCGTCTCAGCAGAGAAGTCTGCCGCGGGACGACATGCCCAAGGAGCTTTCCAAGAAGAAGTGACGCTAACATAAGACTCGTTTGCGATACTCGCAAAAGAGAAAATATCACAAATGCTCTTACTAAGAGAAACGAAAAATTTTGTACAGTTACTGATCACAGTGACCAAGGTTTTCTTTAACCTCCGTGCGTCATAGCACACTGATCAATGCATAAACACAAAACAATATTACAAGAAATATTTAAAAATTTAAATTATTAAAATTTGACCATTCTTATACTGAAAATTATGACTTTAAATATATAAAATATGACTTTTTATTAAATTTAGCATCAATCACAAAAGAAATTAATAAAGTTAATCAAATAAATTTATTACATAAATTATGAATATTTAATTTAGAAAACAATTAATTAAAAATGCAGGTGGATTACTGTAGACATACTACAATTTGTACCAGGTATTTAGTTTCTTATTTCGGACATAAATTGTGAATAAATATGCACCTATGAAATTTCTTTATCCCTCATAGTTTTTGCGTAATGATTCGTTAATGTAAAATTTTGCAATTTACGGTTTTATGTACGCCACTTAAGCCAACTGACATACCAAAATGAAAGCGATGTTGTAGGTTACAAGGCCTCCTATATGAAAACTAAAATAAAACATTTTTGTGTTAAAAAATTTTTTGCTGAAATTTGAAATCTGAATTTAAAAATGTCATGAATTATATGTATATATCTGTAACTTATTGCAAGAACAACGAATGTGAATATATCGTAAGTGTGTTAATGAAGCACAGAATGCCTGATTAGCACACTTGTTGTATACTGACATTGGTTGTTCTTGCATTAAGCCACACACACACACACCCACACACACACACACACACACATATATATATATATATATATATATATATATGTACGTACGTATGTATATATGTATGTATGTATGTATGTATGTGTGTGTATGTATGTATAAGAGACCTGGTAGGCAACAACATCGTTATTTACTGTAATTTTTTTCCCGTTTGGTATTTTGGTTGGTTTTGTTGGTGTACTTAAAACCGTAAAATGCAAATTTTGACGTTTACGAGTCATTACGCAAAAACTATTAGAGATAAAATAATTTCATAAGATAAAAATTTAGTCGCAATTTTTGCCTAAAATAAAAAGAAATATGACGATGAAAAGTATTGTAGGCCGTGCCCTTAAGAGTTAAAATTGTAGCTTTCATTCTTTGTAAGTCACACTATTAATTCCCTTGAAATTTTTTGCTGTAGAAGTAAATGTCTGAACTAAAAATTTTGGACCCAACCCATTACAGCACATCAATATGATCCGATAGTTGATTTTACTGTCGTAATCTGTCATGTTCCGCGGCCTTTGTCCGACGAAGTATAACTATGTCGGTATTTGACTCTTGTGTTTAATATTCAATGAAGTAGTCAGAATATTTGTTACATTTCTGTGGTCAAGCCGATGTAACCTCAGTTCGCACAGACGTTTTTGTGTGGCACAATATTACAACTCAGCTCCAGTTCCACTGCTCATTTCCCACGAGGAAAAGTGTTTAGTGACTGAACTTAAAATTGTAGTTTTGCTTTACCGTACGATGCTGCGGTGGCGTTTGTCAAAGTACCATTATTATACAGCTGCAAGTTTGTTAACGTAATGTTACAATTTCGGGCACAACAAACTACAAGATGGAAGTTTTTGATTAAAGAAAAGAAAATAAACTAAGCAATCCTAATTTTTTACAACTACCTACACCACAAATATTCCTGTATGTTACTAATGACTAATTACTGTTAAATAAAAAGTCAAATAACACAAATAACTAATTTTTACATAAAGGTTGTAAATGACAAAATGGAATACTTTTCTGCAGACTATTTCAGGCATAGCATCAAAACACAAACAGTACCAACTCAGGAAGTATCCTGATGCTCAATATCTTTTCTACACATGAATAATTAAACTTACCGTAATCTCATTTGCACTGTAGAAAAATATCACAAATAAATTCTCTGAAGGTGAGGATCCAACCATCTGAAGGTACGTTGCATAAAACCCCGAACTAAGTATTTAAATCGAAATTTGCTGTTAATTGGAAGCCAATAAAGAAAATCAAAGTTTTATCATAGATGCCAGTTTTGCAAAATTTGTAAACATATATTTTGCCGGGTGACACATTCCTTTAGAGTTATCTCATACGACGCAATCAAAAGTATGATATTTCCGGTTCAGAGGTACTGGCCCAGGAAGATGTCATTAGGGAAAATTTTACATCACGATGTTGTCAACATTTTTTCTATTTCTTGCATATTAGTTTCGAGAATTTGTCCCCTTTCAATTATTTGCATAATTCGTTTATGTGCAACACCCTCTTAAATCAGTTTTACAGAAAAATAACATTCACCATTCAAGCATTCATGCTGTACGTTCGTGACTTTTTTACCGTCACATAAAGTTGTTTTACTTGCAACAGTATTTTCATGACATGTCAAAGCAAAACGTTTAATCATATTAAAAATAATAATAAATAAAAAAGTAAATTTTTCTACTCTTAAAAATTACTATAGTTATATGTATGAATATATTAATCATTTTATTTGTAGAATTTTTGTGAACAGTTGCATTAACATCTGTTTCAGTAAATACAATGACTAGTAATGTTTTGTTTCAGGAACATCAAAATTCTAGCAACATTTACGAAACGTTTCGGAACAGTGTAATATTAAGCATTTGGTGCCATATTTGACTTTGAAGGCTAAGACATGATGGCAGTCATCTGATTAGGTGAGTTAATGGCCATTTAGAATTGACATGTGTGCGCAAGGTGCTGTCTTAATGTAATAAATTGAGGTGAACTTTCCATGCATGTAAGACAAACAAATTGCAAGTAGATGGTCGAAAATTATTTTATTAAAAATAAAACATAACGTTAAATATAATACTCTCTTTACATGTACGGAAAATATAGTCTAACGTTGTTTTTTTATGTTATAATGATTTATTCGCACTGTAATGCGTTATTCATAGTACATTTAATACTGTGTGTATGTGAATTTATATGTTTATATATATATATGTGTATTACACAAACATATGTGTATATGTATGTACATATTTTATTTTATTTATATTCATATTTACCTAGGCGTCAGATATCCTTAAAGAAATACCCTAACAAAATTCCTTGCGATTCCATAGAAATACTGGCATGTGATGTCAGCAAATACCTTCTATAACAATACCGGAAACTTCTATATTTTAGCACTGCAAAGAATGAAAATCACCCATCTAGTGAGAAATAATTTAAACTATGGCATAGAATAATATGTATGAAGTGTTTGCAGTGGAACTTTGCACACTATTTCTATGGATTCTAAAGATATGTAAACTGCAAAAGATTAAAAATACACAAGGATTGGTAGCAAAAGTTTTCAGTGATAGAGTGTCCGGTATTGATATTTAAAAACACCAGGATTTGTAGCACAAAAAAAATGTTTTCGATCATCAGTGCGTCCGGTATTGCTATATAACTTAAGATATTTAATGTTAGTTTCCATATTTTTAAGTGCCAAGAATTTTTTTTTTTGTAATACATGGTTCAAAAGCCTCCAAGAGTGTTGCATTCCATGTATAATATGATATATTCCACACATCTGCTGAGCTGATGTACTGATCACAGCGGTTCCGAATAAACCTTTTTTCATCTGCATTCTCGATTCGTTGGCATTTCCAGACCAACTATTGCAATTTACGATGTTAATTTTTTTTCAAACAGAAGGAGAAAAATGAAATCATTTAATTTGAGTTAAGTATAACATTTTTATAACACACTCTTATTCGTGCTTAGACACTCTTGATTGTAGTAATCGTACAAAAGCGAATATACGGACAACTATTATAATACCGAAATCAATACTTGGTCACACGAACAGAACCTACGAACACATTTATAACATTATAGCAGCACGATTTGAATAATTACTCTTGATATGATGTGTCCTCGATTATGAAAAAATATGTCTTCTTACCGTTACAAACACATTTAGGCATATTATAAACATTAGGGGTGCAGACAGCCACTTTATGTCAGACGTATTTCACACAAGTATACATTTTTCAAGAAACCTCAACGAATTGAAGAGTATGTTGGCAAAAGATATTCGCGGTGATGCGGATAATCTAGAGAATCTTTCCTAACAGCGTATTCTCCAAACCAGTGTATCGTCATTTGTGTTGTTTGATTAGACGCTATGTATAGAGATATGAAAAATCGCGTTGTTATTTGGCAGCAGACTATACTTCACTTTCTTGTACATAATAGATAGAGCATAATCTGCGATTCAATTGGCCACAAACTTTTATGTGTTGTCATTTACGCGTGTTACGTCTTTAGGCCTACATAGATTGGCCTCTCTACCTTGCAAGCATTCTCCGCGGCAAGTCATGACAATATCGGCCAGCGTGAGACGTCTAACGAGCCTTTAGTCACATGGAGTCTAGTCAGCTGTTAGAAAATAACGCGAATTTGGCATTTGGCACAAGTTAGCTGTTCACGGACGGTTTTCAGACGTTCAGTCTTAGCGCACGAGAATTAACATTGTCCCAGTCAACAGTCCCAGAAGAACAGCTTCAAATATGAATACATTACGTTGAAGCTTTGAACAGTTGATGGAAGGGGAGGCATGGTGTCCTAGTGGTCAGGTCACTCTGCTCCCACCAAGGCGATCCGGGTCCGATACCCGGCGGGCTCAGCCCGGACTTTCCACATGAGGGAAATGCGACAGACATTGCCGCTGGCCGACGGGCTTTCTCGGGATCTCCCACACCTTTCTCATTTCGTCAATTGTCCGTTGTAGGTCTTCATTTCATGTCATATATCAGGATATGCAGATGCCTACGGGCGTCCAGTAAAAAATCTGCACTCGCGGTATGACACCTTGTCCTCGGTACCCTCCCCATACGCTATATATTTACTTTTAATTCAGGAATCAGTCAATTCGTCCCTCTATAATTTACCATAATCATATATTGTTGAATAAAACTACTTTGCGAAGTGTAGGTTAGACACTGTAATGGCGTGGCTTCAAATAGAATGAATCGGATTTGTTCTGCGTTGTGCCATGTACTCATTGTACTACATATATATTACTTGGCAACACTGCAATGCTATAGGCGGTTCGGGACGAAGTGTGCACTCAAGAAAGTCTGGATAAAGTTCAATTCCGCTCGTAACGGCTAACGAAGGGACATTGTCTAATCTCACTGGACACATCACTTAATGTTAGGGCGTGTAAGATAAATTGTGTAGTCAGTATGATTCGATACAGTTCAATAAAGTAAGTTTATTAGTTATATAAAATACAATTATGTCGATTTCGGTTGCTTTTGTTTCTATATTGTTGTTTTTAAATAGGAAACACACTGAACTATATTGCGTAATTTTGCTGCCAACGTTACAAGCAGTAAGGGGACTATATGCAATGTTGAATTATATGCAGTAACATCTAGTGATATTTTTTAAAGGTTACTTTCTTAGTGCTCACCTAATTTCGAATGATGTATACTCATGTTGCAGCTTGTACACGAGAAGACACCCCAACTTCTCCAGTCCAGCTAGATGCTATGACGATCAGCAGCAGGTAGTCCTGACACCTCACCCCCCCCCCCAGGTGACAGGTTACTTGTTGCACGGTCGTCTGCAAGGATGAGACAGCCCCACCATACCCTCCCCCCGGGATGTTTCACCTCCAACATCGCCTGCCTTCTGAGACAGACAAGCACCACAACTAAATTCATTGAAGTGAAATTGAACAAAATGTAAAAAATGAACAAGCTTGTGATCCCAAAATTATAAAACGACGTGACAGAATAAAACAAAGTGAAACACATTATCTGAGTGTGATGTTTACTTACCTGCATGTGTTTCGTCGCTTCCTATTGGTTGTTGTAGTTTAGACAACCCTGAAACTTCACTTGTTACAAAACTGACAACATTGATACCATGCCATGTTTAATTTTGGTCTGTGCTCCACATCAATGCTTGCTGTAGAATACAACGCTAACAACTTTTATAAACATGTGTTTTTAAATGAAGTCGCTCAATGTTTAGACTCTGTTAACGTAATAAGTTTGACCGAGTGAGGTGACGTTACAGTTACACGTTGAACACGGCTTAGATTCTCAGCTGCGGCCTCTTTGATTTAAATTTTACACGGTTTCCTGGAATCGCTCCAGGCGGAAGACTGAATAGTTTCTTAACAAAGGCCATGGTTGATTCCTTTCTCAGTTCCTGGGTTTGTGTTGACTTTTGTTGGCGTCTCTAATGACTTTGCTTAACATTCAAAGTAACTATGTCTGCGCGGAGTTACTATAGTTCCTTTTTACTTGTTTAATGTCTAAAAATAATTTAAAAAAACATTGAGCGAAATTTAACAAAACACTTAAATGCAGTACTTAATTGCCCACTTCCAGTTCTGTTTATTTTAGTAGTTGGGTTTTATATTTTGTGTATATAAATCCTGAAATTCTACACTTCATACTTTTATAATAGAGAGAGAAGCTAAACGATTTAATTTAAGGAAAAGTTAAAAATATACTACTGAGGTGTTAGAAGTTTACTGTAAATTAAAATATCAAACAAGTATTCCCAGTTGCACTAAATTTAATAGTAAGTAATTCCAAGAAAAATATTTTAAAATAAAAAAAAAATATTTAATTGTTAACAAGCTGAAAGGAGTAAGGGTAACGAGAGAATTAACGTAATTAACGGGATCCCTATGACTTAGTCCATATGTGTTTACACACACTGGTTAGGTCCAATAACTAACTAAATTAAAGTACCTGTAGTAATTAATCAAGGTTATTATTTTCTTTTTTTTACTCTTTGATAATGATACGATATAAAACATGCGCTCAAGAATGGGAGCTCTGAATGTCTATGTGAACTTCTTAAGTACTTACAAACGCCTCGTTCATTCAGTTGAAAATATCAGTTTAGTTGTCAGGATACGTACCTTTCTGCAGGTAACCACAATAGATACTTTACAAGGGAGCACGGGCAATTTAAAATTTTTTTTATATGCCCCAATCCCCTTAATTACAATACACATTTAGAATGAAATATTAAATTATATGTAGGCCATTAATAACACGCAAAAAAAAAAATCTAGTTTAATAAAGACTCCCACTTGAAAAAAACTTTTAACACTTATTTTTCTTCCTTTATCGTAGAATTAGTGAGTCCAACTTTGTCATATCATTAAAAAACACAAAGTAATGGTACGGTTACTGTTGTGTGTTAATGAATGGTAGAATCTATGTTTGTATGATTACTCTATAGGGTTGTTGCTAAGGACGGGAAAAGCAAACAACTAGAAAGTAATAAAAAATTTAAAGGTAAAATATTAAAATGAAATAAACAAGACATACAAGCATACACTGTAATTAATTTGTAACAATTCTGGTGACGAGAATGGGATCGAAGAAACTGTGTAACTAATAATTTTGATTACTAAATGTGTTCGAACTCGCTTATCTTCCACAGCTATTGCAAGACCTATTGATCAGTTTAGTCAACAAACAAGCCAATTACAAAATTCAAATATTATTACTGAATTGAAATTCGAAGTGTTGGATGATACCAAGGAATCTTTTAAGGTGTACAAAGAACGACTCGAAATTTTTCTAGTATTGAAACGCGTAGCTGTTACACAAGACAATGATCAATTGAGAACTAAAATACTCATTAGCCATCAATAGTATAGGAAGTAAGCATTACCCACTTCTTTCCAATCTAACCGCACCAGAGCAGCCAGATAGTTAGACACGTGATCAACTGTCTCAACTGTTATTTAACCATCTGTGCCGAACTCCTAATATCTATACTCAAGAAAACACATTCGTTCGTAGAGTACAGCAACCAGGGAAAAATATTTAAGATTTTGTCACTGCTTTACGTGAACTGATGTATTGTGAGTTCAACTGTGAAAACCCATGATGCGAACCGTCAGTCGTAAACCTTTTTATGATAATACAATTAATTAGAGGATTAGCAGATCGTGAGATACGTGAGAAGCTATTACTAGAAAAATCACTTACATTCAACAATGCATACGTAGGGAAAGGAATGATTCGGGAGTTCAATGACCGACATGTTAGAATCCACTGTCCTATGCATACACGAGCCCGTCCATTCGTTCATTGTCTGTTGTTCCAGGGAGTAGCAGCTAATGGACAAATGGCCGCAGCCTGTGTGTGAATAAGACAATGGATTATAACACGCATGTCGTTGAACTTGCGAAATATTCCTTTCCTTATGCACACGATATAGCACTTGCTTTAGAAATTGCCAAAATTAGTAATAAGGAAATTTCAGGCGATGGTCCAGTCAGTCAAGTAACGAGGAACGTCCCTAGCTCTAGGTTCCGGCAGAGAGCCAAACAAAAAATGCAAAGGAAAAGTGTGACACTTGACTATAAGAAGCTTGGTGTAGACAACATGTACCTTCATTGCGGTTATGATAATCATAGGGTTAGAAGTTGCCATCGGGACAAATCAAACTTAGAATGCAATTCATGTGGGCGCAAAGGACATGTGTCAATGGTTTGCTTGACCAACTTAGTAAATCAATCAAATGATAAAGATAACAATGTATGTTGCATAGCTCAAAACATCGGGGATGATGACAGCGACACTCATACAGCGGACACTAAATTTCGTATTTACCCGACATCAGTGATATGTGTCAAAATTCTTACACGTTGCGCGCTTTGTACGACGATGTCAAGTTTATGGTTTGTATCAACATGAATGGTACAACTAAAAATTTTGAGAATGATACGGGCAGCCCAGTAAGTATAATGAGCAAGTCAGATTTTGAACATCTTAATCTAGGCTTGAAGCTTAACCAAACTAATGTGAGTTTTCGTACATACACTGGTGACAAGTTCCATCCACTAGGAGTTCTAGAAATCCCAGTTGAATACAAGGGTAACAGATCTGTAGAGTCACTATACATCGTTAACACACCATCAAATGCAATATTAGGAAGAACTTGGCTTCGCCACCTGAATATTAATATTAATAATATCAACGTTGATCCTCAAATTAAAGAAATAGATAGATAAAAAAATAAGATCATAACAAATTGTTATGATGTTATTCAGATAAAAATAGGAATATTAAAAAACTACAAGTGTACTCTAATGACTAAATTACCTCTTAAACCAGTGCACTTGAAGGTAAGGAAAATTCCATACTCTCTAAAAGAGAAGGTAGAAAAAGAACTCAGTAATTTATAAGAACAGAGAGTCATTCAAAATTCTAATATCCAGACTGGGGGTTACTTCTTGTTATTCGGGAACCAACTGGAGAAGACAGGTAGTGCATTGATTACAAAACAAGTGTTAATCCACAGCTTACTGATGCCCACTGTCCAATTCCTAGAATAGAGGGTATATTCGATAAAGTGAAAGGAGGAAGGTTCTTCTGCACACTCGACATACATAAGGCATACCATCACCGTGAAGTAGATGAGAAAAGCAGAAAAATTCAAACCATGTCCACTCATATGGGGCGTATTTAATGAACCGCCTTGCTTTTGGCATCAAAACTCCACCAAATGAGTTTCAACGAGTTACTGGTAGCGCTCGATCTGACTTAGAAGGTATATCTTCGTATTCAAATGACGTAATTAGTCAAGGTTCTTCAGTGTGTGAATGTAGAAAGCATTTAATTATGTGCCTTAAACAACTGAGTATCGATAAATTTGGGTAAATGTCAATTTTTCATGCAAGATATCAAGTATTTGGGTCATACTATCAGTTCTGAAGGCCTTAAGAAATCCCCCGAAAAGATAAAGGCAACGATGGACTCATCAGGTCCATTGAATGTAGCGGAAATGCGTAGCTTCATAGGACTTGCCACATATTATTCTAAATTTATACGAAAAACAGTATAATTATTACAACCAATGTCACAGCTCTTCTGTAAGAATGCAAGATTCAATTGGAATACTGAATGTGAAGAAGCATTTACCAGAATTAAAAAAGAAATAGCTTAATGAAAGGTAGAATCTATGTTTGTGTGATTACTCTATGTAGTTCTTGCTAGAGACGGGAAAGTAAACAACTGAAAGAGAATAAAGAAATTAAAGGAAAACTGTTAAAAGGAAACGAATTAAACATGACATAAAAACATAAATTATTATTTAATTTGTAACCGTTGCGCTACCCAACTTGACAACAGTTGAACGGAATTATTGCCAAACTTCAACAGGAAAATACAAGATACAGACAGAGTGTACTGCGTGATGTGAGGAAAAATAATTAAATCAGATCTTTCGGTAGAACTTGCATGTGCTGCAGTGCGGATTTTACCTGGTCTCACCAATCCTTTTCTGAGACGTTCAATGGGGCAAAGTACACAAACATGTAGTGTTGGATGGAAATAGAATTATATAGAATATTCAAAAACCAAACTTGGAAGAGTTACGAAAATTTTATTAAAACTCATTAGGAATAATTGCTCTAAATTGAAGAAAATTGTTCAGAAGAAAAAAAAACTAATGAGATATTATTCTCTAACACTAATTCAAGCAATTATTCTCCTACTTCCTCACAGTAATTAAACTCTCTTACTATATCAAAATATTTAATTAAAACGGGATCATGTAATATTGAATTAATAACTTATGAAATATATATACATACATATATATATATATATATATATATATATATATATATATATATATATATATATATATATATATATATATATATATATATATATATATATATATATATATATATATATATATATATATATATACACACATACACATACACAAAACTGTACCTCAGAATCATGAGACACTATCTCACAAAAATATTTTTCACGAGAAAACTTAGAAGAGTGTGTGATTAACTAGTGAATTCAGCTATTTATTGCACAAAAATGGGGTTCTTTACACAACACAGACTCTGTGTTGTATGTTCTTAGAAAGTACTTAAAATTGCTGTGATATTTATGGTTAAAAGTGCATTTTGATAAAAAGTGGACGTAGTGTCTTATGCCTCCGAGGTGTATAGAGAATGAAACTCCCAGAACATGCATACTCACGAAGCATAGAATCCAATGAAAGAAAACAGAGTGAGATACTACTGTAATTTCAACATTATTGTCCAGGTCACGGTCTTAGAATTACAACTCTGGACCACGGTCTATGAAGGTAGAGGTATTGACACTGAGGAATAAAATGTGACTTCTTTTTTGTCGCCGAGCGCTAGTAGTTCTTTAGTGGAAGATTTGTCTTGTTCTGTATTTGGCTTAGCTTAAATTGTCACATTGTTATCGAAATTGCATGTATTTTATAGAAGGAAAAAATTGAAATGTAATTTAGTGTTTGAACACATTTTTTTTTCAACCATAAAATTTAGTTTTTCAGTATTTTACACGTAGACACACATGGCAACGATTCTAAAATATTGTAGGGCAGGAAAGAATATATTTTGTTTGAATGTGTTTACTAAAACAATAGTAGGCCTACAAAATATTTTTTTCAGACAACATATACAGGATGTTTCTTAGATAAGGGGACAAATTTCGCACGCGTGTTCCTCTAGAAAAAAGAAGACGAAAACATGAGATGCACTGTCCACCTAAATGTAATATGAAGGGAGTTATGAGCCCCCAAATATCAAATTTGAAAACCGTATTTTCCTTTCCTAAAATATCGGAAACTAATTCACACAGCAATACAATATTTTCAGCATTGCTTAATGCTATTGGGATCTTCAAACCAGCAGCAAAGTCTGGTTGATACCTTCCTCCCTTATGAAAATAGCGGGGGTGGCTACCCTCTAATTGCATACAACTTTGTCAACGTCAGGATATGTGAACAATTTAAGACGATGTATTGTGTAATAAGACCTGTGTGACGAAAAATGTCCTCTTGTTGCAACTGTCTAGGACCTATCGTTTTCGTGTAAAACGCACGCAGTGGTTCGGTTGCTGCTACAGAGGGCCAGGAAGGAACTGTTGGAAACGGAGGTACTGTATTGTTTGAGACGTATGACATAAGAGTGTGAACATGAGTGGACATATCTGTAACTAACAGTTGTATTATTGTTTACATATCATTATGCAGAGTATTTCCGGTAACATTGTTATAACTCCGATACCTTGCATAAATGCCATTTACATACTGCGTCAATTTGTGATTCATTATGTTCGTACTTGTCTGAAAAATGATACACCACTTGACAAAAACAAACAATAACTTCAGCATTGCTCATGGGGTCTTCAACCCTACCGCAATAGCTGGTTGATATCTACCAACCTTACCACATTACGTAGTAGGGGTGGCTACCCTCTGATGGCATAGAACGTTGTTACCATCGGGATATTTGAACATTTGGAGATGATTTATTAAGAAATTAGGCAATTTATAAGACATACTACAACATTATCGTACAAGACCTCGTTTATTACTTGGCCTGCCCTCAGGGGGCACCTGCTGCAAGACATTACATCAATAACATGCACCAATCTGTTTATAAATGCAATGTAGCAATATGGAACCACAGATGGCACCCAGGTCCCATTTAACAAGGCCTCCTGTATGCGTTTTCTTCCATACATACAGACCATGGCTCATGTCAGTCACATGTCCAGTGAAACACGTGACCACGCCAACTGTCGACTCATGTATTTAGTGGGGGAGCAAATGGTAATAAATTTGGCTTCCGTGGGATTTTTGTGGTACAATATTGGGAGATGGTTATTCTGACAGGTATTAACACAAGGAAAACGAATATGGATGTTGCCAGGCCCAAAAATTGTGCAGAGCGGCGGGAGAGAGGATTCAAAATGGCCGAAAACTAGTTTCACCAAAACAGCAATATCTTCATTATTTATAGGGCCACAACAAATTTTCAAAGCTTAAAATATTTCTAAATCCAGTTTATACAGTCATGAAAGTA
>PNEQ01018624.1:5838-53459 GCA_003012365.1 Medauroidea extradentata | reverse complement strand
GCAGCACGTGGCCTGCATGTGCCAGAAACGTTATACTTTTAACGTTGCAAATGGGACCTTGCAGCACGTTGCATGACGTGCCAGATCGTTACACGGACAACATTTTAGATTGGACCTTGCAGCACGTGGCCTGCATGTACCAGAAACGTTATCCTTGTAACGTTGCAAATGGGACCTCGCAGCACGTTGCATGACGTGTCAGATCGTTACACGGACAACATTTTAGATTGGACCTTGCAGAACGTTTCCTGCATGTGTCAGAAACGTTATCCTTGTAACGTTGCAAATGGGACCTCGCAGCACGTTGCATGACGTGCCAGATCGTTACACTGACAACATTTTAGATTGGACCTTGCAGCACGTGGCCTGCATGTGCCAGAAACGTTATACTTTTAACGTTGCAAATGGGACCTCGCAGCACGTTGCATGACGTGTCAGATCGTTACCCGGACTACATTTTAGATTGGACCTTGCAGCACGTTGCCTGCTGTGCCAGATACGATGCATGGGCAACTTTGCAAATGCAACCTCGCAGAATGTAGCCTGCCCGTGCCATGAAATTTACACGGGCAACTTTGCAAATTGGACCTCGCAACGTGTTGCTTGCGTGTGACAGTTATAGTTGTTGCATTATGTTGGCCAAGCTAACGAACGTCTAGGTTGTGTTTCCTCGGCGTATAGGCGCATTGTTTGTTCTTTTATACTGTATTTTTTTTATATAGCAAAACCGTCCTTCGATTCAGCGCAAATTATATTTTTACATTTTAAACTAACCTAAATTAAAGTCATTTCTACTACAGGCTAGAAATATTTGTTTTCTAGTGGGAGAGTTAGGCACATGGTAAAATTAAATTTAACTAGACTTCACAAAAAAAAAGTTCATTAATTTAATGTTAAAGGGGAAAAATGTACTTGGAATTTTAAACTGCCAACATCATGTGCATTTATATTCATGAAAGCTCTGTGGTTAGTCAGTTTTCTGCCCTTACCGATACCAGCGCAACGAACGGCAGAAATTGTCACTTGCCAAACTAACAACATAGACAGATTTAACGTGTAGTATAATTAACCTTACATAAACTAACCTAAACTAATTTAAACTAGTTGTCACAGGGGACGGCAATAGGAGAGGAGACGTCCGGCTTAATCGCCGAGGATGAACGATTACATTTACACCCGAGCATCCCCGAGGAACGATAAAGTTTAGGCGCCCGCTTACTGGCCGTGTTTTAGTGTGAGTGAGGCCGGGTGCCAAGGGCGATGTTGACCGGCTCATCTGGTGTGGTATCGCCTCTACCGCAGGACAGTGAAATGGTGTGCAGTGGTACCGTAGATCACTCGCCTGACTGACACATTCAGTCATGTCTCATGTTTAGGTGCCTAGCGCCCTGGGCAAAACATTTGAAATATACGGTGTTGTGCATTATTTCTCTTAAGAATGTGGGTGCATGAAATACATATAATTATAAAAGGGCGTAGTTTACCAAGTAGATGTTCTTATTTAAAGTAAAAAAAATTCTTCTTGCAGGTTACGTCCCTTCTAGATTGCCGCCGTGCCCAGTTATAACACGAAATCTGTTTTCTGTGGTGACCTCATCTTTTTATTGGTGGAAAATTTTAAGCAAAGTCCATTACATGTTTGTAGAATGATTTCGCATGAATCCCATGATAATTTTTTTCATATGTAACAGGTCGAAAAAGTTGTTCATATCTGTTTTAAAGGGCTCCGAAATTTTTTTTTCTAATTTACGTGATGCTTTGAGACTACCTTTCCGTCATCGTTTGAAGAGTATTTTCTTTTCGTGCGCTGACACAATGGGTACACGTGGAATAGTTAAAATAACACGAACACACCGCAACGCATTTTAAGCGCGTGGTAGGCGGGGCCCTTAAGAAGCTGTGTCACCTGTACTGTTGAAGTTACCCGTTTTCTTCTAGTAAGTTAAGGGTACAGCGAATTATCGGCAATGCAACTAATATGAACATTAAATTTAACGATTAGGAGCGTACTACTGGATTAAAATGGTACTAAGAGTGAATTAGTCTAAATGACACTGTGAGAGGTAATTATTACCTTAAACTTTGAATTTGCGTAATTATTTCATAATTACGATTTAATATTTCGAATACAATTTGCGTAATGAAAGGTAATGTAACTAGCTAAGTATCTATTAAAATATTTTAAAATTAATCTTGACGAACTCGGGGTCAGGATGAAATTAAGAAAATTTTAGCATGATAAGTGGCACGGGCAATTAAAGGAGTTCACGTGGCAAAAATTCATAATATTATATTTGCACGAAACATAGTGTTCGTTTTACAGACGTTCATTGTGACTACATTTTCCACTTGTAAAAATTTATTTAGTTCTCACATTTTTTTCCACGGCAGTGTGCCAACCTCAGAAATTCGCTATTTACCGGAACATAGTAATAACAAAAACCAAGTGTCTTACTGTAATGAAATAATTTACGCTGAAATTACATATTATGGGCAATATGCTAATATATGTAAAAACACAACCGTAATTTTGTATTTTTTTTAATTGGCGTAAATTAAGTAAATTTTCATAATTTTCAAATTTTCTTAAAAAGTACAAAGGAATATCATAGTGTTCTCTTCTATATTTAAGCATATTGCCCATAATAAATAATTTCAGTGTAAATTATTTCATTCGAGTAAGACACTTGGTTTTTATTATTGCCATGTTCCCGTATCTTGCAAATTTTGACTTTGTCATGTCGCTATGGGAAAACCAAGAGGGTTGAAACATTTTTATAAGTGGAAAATGTCACAAGTGACGTCTATAAAGCGATTACTAAGCCGTGCAAATATAAAATGATGAATTTTTGCTACGAGAATGCCCTTTAAGGGTATTCAAGTGCGATGTCATACATTAATATTTATGTGAAATAATGTTTGTTTTATAGACGATACCTGTGAGTGCAGTTTCCTATTACGAAATAATTTTAGCTGGCGTAGTTTTCTTGTAATGGTGCGTCAAAGTCAAAATTTGCATGTTCTGCTGCTATGCAAATAGTGAAAACCTATTGACTTACGTAGGCCTACATGAAATAATTTACAGTGAATTATCATACTATTGGCTACGTAATAAAACATTTGAAAAAATCCCGTGAACTCTTTTTGTATTTTAAAAAAATAGCTGAATTTGCAACTTTTTCTGTAATTTTTGCGATTTTTAAAATTTAAAATATTACGTTGTGGGTTTTTTAATGTTTTATTGCATAGCTCATGGGTTGTACGTTCAAAGAGAATTATTTTGCTTAAGTAGGTCAGTTGGTTTTCACTACTTGCATGGCAGCGTAACAAGCCAATTGACTTTGACACCCCGTTATGAGAAAACTGTGAGAGCTAAAATTGTTCCTAAGAGTAAAATGTACTCACAAGTATCGTCTACAAAACTAACAATATTTCATAAAAATATGAAATTACGATTTTATCGCACCTGAACACCCTTAACGCGACCCTGGCGCTCGTGTGTGGTAGGGGGTGAGGGTAGCTCTTGTCATCCTCCGCCTCTCGTAGAATGCAGTGCGCCTGCGCAGAGAAGTGTTTGCTATCTTATTATGACTACTTCACTCGCCATTATAGCAAGTACAACCCTCTCTGAATGCTTTCCCCTTTCTTCTCCTACATCGCTACAAGTCACCCAGCTACTGGAACGGCTTGGAGGGATGGATGCGAGGCGAGCCGGTTGTGTCTGCTTGGAGGGGGAGGGGGTGGTTTATCCACGTAAATATCGCTTAAGGACGGCCGTTACAAGAGAGCAGCATGTTGGCTTTATGTCGACAGTAAAAATAAACTAGGCAGTTCTCTGACCTTGTGCGGTGGCGTGCCGAGGCAAGGAAGGCGATGTTCGACGATCGGGAAGGGGAAGGGAGGGGGTTTAGGTCGCTTGATGAAACACTCTTCGACGACCCTGGGGGATGCTGTTGGCCTGGCCACGTGACGCGATATAGTTCGCATCTTTAGCCGTCTTCGGCCCCACAATCCGAGATTGTTACCCTCGAGTCGGGTAACTCTCCAAGATTAAGGCTCGGTTTAAGTCGCCATATTGATTTTTATTATTTTTCGCATTTTTTTAAATTTTGAGAAGAAAAATGTTAAATCTGTGACTATACCTCAAATTCTATTTAATTTGTGCTACATTGCAGACATGACAATTGTGCTGGTCGTGTATAATTTGGTCGCAATCTGTAAGGCAAATTACGAAGGTAAATATATTGCCGCACTGAGTGTGGTGTAATTATTATGCATCGTGTGAATCGAAATGTCTTAACTGTTGCCCAAGATAAGTATAATTTGAGGTATAGGCCTACACTTAAGTGTATGTCCGTGTAAAGGGAACGGTCTACAGCTATTTTCGGCACAATGTTGTAATTTTTATATTTTAATAATTTAATATTTTAGTCACAAAATGTGAAATAAATATTGTTCTTGTACATTTTTTTTATGTCGCATAGTTATTGCAGAGGGCTAATTAAACCAAAAATTTGCATATTACGGTTTTAAGGACGACACTAAAACCAACCTACTTACTAAACTGAAAAAAATTCATAGTGAATAACGATGATGTAGTATACAAGTTCATCTATGTTTAAACAGCAAAATAAAATGTTTTTATGTTTTTTTTTAATTTTTTAAATTATTGACTTTTAAATTTTATTTTAAATTTGAGCATTTTTATTACACTACGAAAACATTTGTTCTTTCTTTTTATGTACGAGAAATTGTAAATGGACATATTTATTTATACACTGTCAATTATTTCACTTTGGTATGTCAGTCGGGTTTAGTGTCGTACGGTAACATGCAAATTTTGACTTAAACGAGCCATTACACGAAAATTATGACAGATAAAAAAAAATTAGAAGAGCATAATTTAGTCACAAATTGTGTTTAAAATTTAGGAAAAAAATATCTGGTACACACAAATAAATAATGCTGATTCTGGATGCAAGCACTCACACATTCACATAGCGTGCGAACATACGTGTTTGGGTTCGTATATTTTCTGTTTCTTAACATACGTACGCGAAGTTATAGTTGTGCAGCCTATTCATGTTTAGTAGTTGAAAGAAAGTAGGACACAACTAACTTTCAATAACATTTTCAATACTTCGTCTTTTTGACGTTCATTATTTTACCTGACTCATATTAAAACTATTGATGTGTCGTAATTTATTGCGACATTTTGAACTAGTATAAAACCCCGTTACAAACTAAACAGTTTATTTATATACGCCATTTTGAGCGAATACATATGTGTTGCAGAAAACCCCCACGATATCATTAAAAGCAAATACTGTACAGCCAGCGACAAAATTCTACCATACTGACAAAAATGTTTCTTGAAAACAGACAATACTTGCTTCCCTATATTTGTTATAAATTTTACTGTGGGAGCGTATCTGCAAAACTGCAGCATTTGTTCGCAATGGTTATGTGCCCAAAAACCGGTTTAGTTTGTCATACCAACCTAATGCGGAAATCGTTTAAACATCAAAAAACCAACGTTGTGTAAATACCTATTCTGAGGCGAATCCAATCCTAAAATGTTACGTATGTGCGTACGTGTACGTTAAGTGTGATTGTGAATCCGGCTTAAAGCGGTGCTGTAGGTTTCCTGTCGCCTGAAAATGTTTCATATGACTCTGCTGTTGGTATGCGGGTACCTACTTCTATTGATTTACGGAATATTATTATTTTAATCCTTCAAGGGAGCAGATCTCTGAAAACGTTTTTTAATGAAATGTATTTTTTTAAATCCTAAATGTGAGTGGGTTTCGTAAAACTACTACATATATTTGATAAAAACAGTTATTTTTATTGGGCAGCTTAATGTTTACAACCTCAAAATGTATTGTATTTTTTTTTTTTTTAAGTTATCGCGTAAAGATATTAGTGTCAGTAATTGCGACCAAATAAGTATACACAGAAAAGCAATTGACAACATACTAATTTGAAGGCTTTGCAACATCTTCCCTTTTTAGGATTTAAAAAAAATAAACAAACCATAAAACAGCATCATCAGGAAACCGTTGCCGTAAAGCAGGGCATAAAACAGAGTTTTAAAATGCTGGCTTAGGAACACTTATTTAAACGCAGATGATTCTGGTTTTAACGATGTTGTTGGATACACAATTCCGAACTACGCTATAGCGGTTCAGCGGTGTACCAGGCCCAACCAGTCCTTTATTTATTATTCAGGCTAGAGGGCGTAAAATTACTCACGCTATAACAGAATCCTCGGAATAATGGTCTACGGCTTAACGGACATTACGCAGTGTGTGTTGGTATGTGTGTGCGCGCGTGTGCGTATGAATACTGTTTAGACACTTTTCAATTTGTACAGTCATGTCAAGTGGCGTTTTAAACAATATTTAAAGAAGTTAAATTATTTTGTAGCTGATTTTGAGGATAACACCCTCTTTCGACTCGCTTACTTCGCAAATCTGCCTCACTCCGTTATGACTTAAACAACTTGCCCTCTGTTTTGGTGCGTGTGGTGTGTGTATAATAAATAAATAACTACATATATATATATATATATATATATATATATATATATATACACACGCATATACACACAAATATACACATATACACATATATATCGATAGCTTCCCTCTAGAACCTCAAAAGTCCAGATTTTCCCAATTTTGTATTCCAAGTGCATTCGGTGCTAATTTTCATGGCGCTTCTACTGTTAAAATCTGCTAAATCTACTATGCGTTAGCTTTCTTCTATGTTCAAATTAAAAAACGCCGGACCTATAATATATTACTACGAAGATTTTCTTTTTGCTCTCCTGTAAAATTGACTGAAATGGACTTACGAGGTTTAAGAAACAAGTCAACGATGTGTGATATATATACACGTTTAAAAATCTGTGGAAATATACATCACTTTGCAATATTGCAAAGCATCGAACATATAAGCGTGTAATTATGACGTAATTTAAATAGTTATCAATTAAATTGGAGCAAGCCGTACAAATCTACGCATGGTTTTGCGGTTATCATGTAGTGCATGTAAAACATTTTGTGACAAACCCAGAAAGCATTTGTATATTGTTAAACTTCGATAGTAATAAATGTTAAATAATTTAATTGGAAAGAAAATATTGTTTTCATTCGTACATACAAAAATTACAAATTGGATTAATTAAACTAAGGCAAGGAACATATTCTTCTATAATGTACCTCAGTCTACACTGCACATGTAGGCACAGTGAGGCAACGTGCTCAAAGTGTATAGTCGGAGCTTATATTGCATTCCTTGGAACACGACAAAGATACGCCACTGCCGTGTCCCTTCACAAGTGCACGAGACCTCGTGGTTAGGAACATACCAAATCACCCTACCCTTTAGGAGATATATTTTGAAGATTGCACCAAATCTCTCCCAATGTGGCTTAGTTAATTTATTCAGCACTAGCACACAATTTGTGTGTATGTGTGCACCAACAAACATAAGAAAAGCGAATTTCCAGACTTATTTTTTACATTAGAAACAGTCAGTTTACTGATGAAAGATTTTGTATAATTTAAACTGCATTCTAAGATAGTACCTACAACAGAAACATGAAAACGTGATACTAGTCATAGAAGCGGAAATGTAATACATTCAGAGTTTATTCTGCAATGAGACGCACGTGAACACGGATACGTATGCGAAAAAAGTCAACTCCGAAATCTTACATATCAGCGTTTACGCGTAGCCAATAGCAATCGAGAGCATTTCGCCTTTCTTCACCATTTTTGTTACAACATTTCGTACGTTGAGTTTCCGTGCACTGTATTTACAATAATTTTATGGGACTCGTAGAATGTGGAACACTTTTCGTAAAGTACCACTCTAGACATTAAACGTAGGTACAAAATACTTCATTAGTGTAATGTTAACTGAATATTGTGAAGTAAAAATCAAGTTTCTGTTGAAATTTATGTTTCCATACATAACACGTACATAGTCTCGAAAAACAATTATAACGTACTAAATTATTTACAAATTTCTAATTAAAATTTTTACTACGATGGAAATTTAAATGAGAAATATTTTAAGTTTCATTGGGGGCGAGTACGTGCGTTCCTGTATCCGTTTTCATGCTCTGTAGGATGGGAAAATTTGTTTCGCTCCGTCTGCATGTTTTGTTTTCGTATTACGCACCCACTTTCATACGCTTCAACATCATTGTAGAACCAACCTCTGAAGTAAATGGCTAATTTTGAGGTTTAATGTGAAAAATTTACCTAGGATTAACTAATACAAAATGTGAATAATGGAGATTCTTATGATAAGTTACGCGGTTTTGGAAATGTCTAAAATCATTGGCTTCTTTGTTCAGAAAACGAACAGTAATCGAAAGGGTTTGTGAATGTAATGTGACTTCTTCTTATATAGACGTGACATAAGACTCGAGGCTACCAGAGAAGTCGTACTATGTTCAAATTTTTTTCTTATTACCAGATACTTTTAACATACCGATTTTCCTAAGTTATTACAGTCGTTCAGTATTTTGAATTTACAGGCAGGTACAAACATATAAATTAAAATCTTACAATTTTATAGCTCGTCAACAGTTCGTCTTTGTGATCTTTTAAAGGAGTGTGCAATGGGAGTGCATGACTGGATTTATTTCTTGGACGTACTTCATCGCGTAATTGTTTCGTCTTATCGTTGTGTCGCTCGTTTTTCTGTTCGTGTCTGACAACTGCTGTGTTTCTGTTTCGTCTCAACTTTGTGTCGCATGTTTTCTGTTTATTTCTGGTATAATACTGGTTTTGTCTCGCCTTGTTGTTGTGTGGTATTTTAATTTTAATTTTATGGGTCATACATTTTATCCGTTGGTCTCTTTGCCAAAGCAGATATCAAACCCGGGTTATCTGCCTTGATTTTTTTAAATTTATTTCTTATCTGTTTGTCCTTCTTTTTATTTGACCTTATTCTATTTATGGAATTTTATGTTGTGTATGTATCCTGTTGACTAAAGCATACTCTGCTTATTTGTGTTTTTCTGATATCACAAAGGAGTATGAACAAATAACTAAATCCAATCGGGCTTAGTGCCTTGTTGCGCCTGGTAGCATTGATTAAACTAACTAAAAAAGTTACATGCCGGATTTATCAATCTCATATCAAAATTAAAACTAAAGCTTCATATAAAGAGATATTCGTATCTTCTGAGATTAATATTTAGCCAGTTTCGCCGTGGATGAACCTTAAACACTTTTTTTTACCCCACTAAGGTTAATTCTACTGCAGGTTAGAAAGATAAATGTTAAATTATTGGAAAGGAACAATTTCTGCCGGTTTAGCGCTAGTATTGATAAGGGCTGCAAACCGAACAAGCATAAAAATTTCGTGATTGTAATGTTACTTAAAGTTGGTAATATAAAAGCTGAAGTTGGTATGTTCTTCACTTACAAATTACATTTACTGACGTCACACTTTGCCAATTGTAGTTATTTTACTACGGTCTTGCATTATATTAAACCCCTTAGCGATACTAGCGCTCCTTGCGACAGAATATTTACGTTTGACAAACTCTCTCATAAGAAAACATAGTTTCTTTCTTACCTGTAGAATGAACATTACGAGTGAGAAATGGTCACAAACGTGAATATTTTATATTTTGTGTCGTAACTTTTTTTCTGGGTAAATTTTTTCAACTTTAACCTAACTACGAAATAGAAATACTCATAGAAATTTAGACACCTAAATCTTTAATTTCCGTTACTCTTGTTGCAGATCTAATTGCAGTTAAAAAAGTAATAAGCATTTTCTAACAGCAATCCTTGTCACTGTGGTTCAATGGTTTGAGCTTCTGCCTGGCAATTATAAGGTCATGGGTTCGAATTCCATCAACTTGGAAATGTTTCAGGTTACTAAGTAGTGCGTCAGAATCTCAATAACACATACCTAATAAGAAAATGTAGTATTTCTAGAAAATGGAGTGCAAGTAGATTACAGAAATTTAAATTTTTTTGTGGAAAACTGATTGTCCGTTATTTTACGGAGGGTTCCGTTACCAATAAAAACTGAGTGTCCGTTACTTTACGAAGATTTCTGGATAGTTTTCTGCCAGTACTTTTCCGTAATTTGACGGAAATTTTTTCTAACAGTGTATATGATGTCTGAAATTCTATCAATTATATTCTATTCTGTAGTTAGGCAAAAGTTGAATAAATTTACCCAGCAGAAACGTTATGACACAAAATACAAAAATTCAAGATGATGACTGTCTCTCTTAACACCAATGCCAATCAGGCATTGCTTACTGCGGATGGCTTACCACTCTAAAATACTCATTAATTTTTTTTTTTTTTAGATAAAATTTATTCTGTCGTGTATCTGACTGTGCGCTTAGCTACGTGATTTGAATTTTTAAAATTGAACTGTAGGGATACGAGTGCTGTGGGCGTGTCGTGAATCCCCAGCAGGTTACCGGCCTGGTTTGAGGCTATTATGGGGCTACGCCTTTGCACGCGTGTACGTGCGTGGGTGCGTGGGTGCGCGGTATCCCGGGCGAATATCGATTCATCCCGGGAGTGTTCGAGACACACTATGGAATATGCGTGAGACGTGAGTTGATAAAGGTACAGGTCGTTCGGGATAAAATAAGCACTAAACATGTAACCTTTGAAAAATATCACTAGCTGTATGCTGGCCGCTATTGCATACAATTCAACATGAACTGTAGTTCCCTTACTGTTTTTTTATGGTTGGTAGCGAAGTTGCACAATATAGTTCCGTGTATTTCCTAATTTAAATACCAACAATTCTGAAATAAAATCAACCGAAATCGACGTACTTGTATTTTATTTAAATAAAAAAATATTTTTTTTCGTCAAACTACCGACTGCACAACTTATCTCACACACGCAAACATCAAGTGACATGTCCATAGAGGTTAGACATATCCCATCGTTAACCGTTACGCGCTGAGAGATACGAATTGGCTGAAAATAGAACATTAGCAGTGCATTTATCGAGTGCTCACTTTTTCCCGTACCGCCTATAGTAAGATGAGTTGGTCGGTCGCAGGACATTTTCCTTCTGAGCTACGATAATTTCGTTGCACCACTATAGAACTATTGCAAATGTTATGGAACTATTTTGGTGAAAGGATTTTACTGCCCTTTAACAACGAGGCTTTATGAGTTGATGAGGGTAACATGGGGTGAAGGGACAACACAACATCTAAGCACAAGTTGGGATTCAAACACAGGACCTCTCACACTGTAGATAGGCACGTAACTGACTACGCTGCAAAGAGAAATAGTTTTGGTTAATTCAACCGTATATATGTTTGTATACGGCCAAACAAGTGTGCAACAGCTGAACCAACCAAATATTTGGTTGCCTGACAGGTATAGTTATCACAAAAGGATGGTTTAGTACACTTAAATATACATTTTGTTTGGACAACAAAGCCAATACTTGGCGTGTTTCATATGTTGTTCAGCTAACAAAACTTTTGTTGAATCAAATACATACTTGTTTGGCCATATACAAACATATATACGGTTGAATCAACCAAACCTCTTTCTCTGCGTATGGATGCTGGCATAAGCCATTTTGGAAGTTTCTTTCTTATTAAGGCCATGATCACTCGTATATTTCAAACAATTGCAAATAACCAAATGCTTTGAAAAAATTTGCGACAGTGTACAGTCATACGATACACAATTTTGCGAGAGCGTTTTTTTAAATAATGTACCGTTTGCGAGCAAAAAATTATTTTGCTTCATTTTGTCTTATTTTTAACAACCAAATGTGTACTATTTCGGGGGCAAAAATATAAAAATCAGTTTGGTGTATTGCAACAGAGAAATTCATATACAAACGTTGATATATAAGTGTTAAAACTGCCAAATGAATTTTTGATCTATGTATTAATTTACGTTACAAAATATATTTTCGAAACCACTGCTAAACTAGAGAGCGAGGCCCTCAGGAGACCGCCTGTCAAGATCACCGAGCGGTGTGTAGATATTCGGCCATTGAAAGATTGTTCGAAAACTGTTAACTACGCATGCGTAATTTCTGCTCAAGAGTAGCATTCAAATTGCTTCACACGTGTCGATGCATGTAAGGTTCGCCACAGGTCATTAAAACAATTTTAAGCAACCGAAAATGGCGAACATGGGTGTTTTTTTTTTTTTTGCGATTCTTTTCATGTATGAAAGTTTTGACGTAGAACATTTTAAAATGCACATAAGTGCTTAAGGGGGATTGATCCCTGTCAGATCGGTTTTACGGTTTTTCTTATAAATCAGGGAATAGACAAATTGTTTTACTTTTTTCACACTGACAAGGCATAGTTTATTGTTTCATTCACTTTTTGGAATCCATATGGCATTGTTTCTGTTAATGTTGCGGCCTCTGTAGTAGCTCTCGTAAATAAAGCAATTTTTCATTTTCACCTGTTTCCCGTTGCAAAATAATTAATACATTATGGTTCCAGCAATTGCAGAACATCGATTAAGTTTGTATCTATGCCTTGTCGTGATAAAAATTTTAAAACATCGACTGGAACAGAAGTTATCGAGAAGAAACAAATAAATACAGGGTGGTAGGGATCAATACCACTTAATATTACGTAATATAAAGGTGGGGTCACAGCTGAATGTCTCATAGAGGCTAGTTGACGGCGAGAAGGCAGCACACCAGTTCACTGACTTGCGCCTAGTGGGTAGGTTGAGGCGTGAAGACCTTGGAATGTCATCCTTAAAGCTTCCGCAATTCTGAACCTCGAGCGCGAGCAATACATTAAACCAGGCAGCCACTTTTAAGCATGTTGAAATGGGGAAAAATTACAATTTTATATTTTATAAAATAGAGTTAGTTATATAGACGTTACATTGGAATACTTTTTCCTCTTACGGAAAAAGTTTAGCTCAGCCAGTGTTCCCGCAATGGCATTTCAAAATCAAAATTTGTATATTTTTACTTCATACAAAACAAGAAAACCAAAAAACGTTACGAAATTAAATAATTCACGTTATAACTACGTGTCCCTGACTACAGCTTGAAGTATGTAAAAACCCATCACAAGATATTTTAATAGTTAAAAAAAAGTAATAAACCTATTTGCTAATTTTTGTTTCTTACAGCAATTTTTTTTAAATACAAAAATATTTTACAGTGGCCTAACTTAATAGGTTTACATACTCTTCCAGTCGTAGTCCGTTACACGTTGTTTTGATGTGATTTTTAAAATTTCAATGTGTTTTCTGGTTTTCTTAGTTTTGTATGAAGTAAAAATACGAAAATTTTGACTTTGAAGTGCGATTATGGGAAAACTGGCTGATCTAGATTTTTTTTCGTCAGACGCAAATGTATTCTCAAGTAATGTCTACAAAACTGACCCTATTTATACCAACATAAAATAACTATTTTTCTCCATTTGAATGCCTTAAGATGCTCAGTTTACTACGTACTACCTACACTAAAGATGGATTCACAACCAACACGTAGCGTACGCGCGTACGTACGTGTACAAGTAGAAACACCGAGAGTGCATGCTAGCATTCACATCCTCGCGTAGCGCGCGTACGTACCTAACAGAGTCAATCAACTTTCATCTTCGTACGTACGTACGTTAAGTGGTGGTTGTGAATGCAGCATGTACAAACGTAAGACTCAGTTTAATGTTTATTAATATTTAGAAATAATTTTTCATGTAGCCATATTTTTTTTTAATTCGCTTCGAAAAATATAAATAATGTACGATCATCTATTAGCGACATTTTGTTATGACATATATAATTTCCGCACATGTCTAGATTAAATATTATTGTGAATCCAAT
Organism: Medauroidea extradentata; assembly: GCA_003012365.1. Lineage (NCBI taxonomy): Eukaryota > Metazoa > Arthropoda > Insecta > Phasmatodea > Phasmatidae > Medauroidea > Medauroidea extradentata. The sequence continues at coordinate 39,621 of PNEQ01018624.1, read as the reverse complement.
CACATAACCTACGTGCATGTGTTCGTACGTACATTAAGTGTAGTTGTGAATCCGCCTTAAGGCTCACAAATCACCTTTGCTACTAAGCGCTATGCGCTCTACGTGTGTAGATCTTAAATGTCGTACAATGCATGATTAGGGCTCCTGTTTTCGTGAAAAGAACGGTACCCAATTTGTTTCAATATATTGCGTACACATCTGCAGTTTTGCTTCGTGGTTATTAGGAGCGCGTGTGTGTAAAGTGACGTCTCTTGTTTGACTATACCTAGAGGTACGTCAATTTCGCAAATACATTCCAGGTCAGGTTGAACGCCAAAAACATATACTTCATAATCACGTGTGTGATTAGCTGGCGGCTGTCACGTAACGCATTTGACTACTGCAAGCCAGTAGTAAATAAGGAAATGATTCATAGATCTATCACTGGTAATGTTGTAAGCCAATGAATAATCGACTGTATCCAGAGCGTGTACAGGACTGAGCAATCTAGGCTACTGCCAGATGAATCCGCGAAATTGACGTACCTCTAACTATACCAATTAGAATTAGGTTAATACAACACCACACGTTTGTGACTTTGGGTAAAATTCCAAGGTTTGCGACAGTTAAAATATCCAATCATCGACCACGGAGCAGAACTGCAGATGTGCACGTAAGGCACCGAATCAAAGTGGAGCAAAATTTTTCTTCGTGGAAAACCGGGATTCCTATTAATGGTTCATCTTAAGATGCCAAGGACTGTCTTTCGCTATTGGCTAGCAGATTACGTGGGGCAGATGAAGGACTTTATCAAGCGTTGATAGAATGTCATCCAAAGAATACGTATTATTAGGGCCATGAACATTTCATGAAAATAATTTTGCCCCATTTTGTTTTAGTGCATTATGTACACATCTGCAGTTCTGCTTCATAGTCGGTGATAGGATGTTCAAACTCTCATGTTTCTCGAGGTTCTACCCGCAAATTATAGACGTGTGGTGTTGCTGTAAAATAATTGTGATTGGAGCAATCTGAGAGTCGTTACTTCACAAAGACGCTCAGCCAATAACCATGAAGCAAAGCTGGCACTGAAACAAACTGGGGCAAATTTATTTTCGCGATAACTCTAAGACTCTGCTCGTCATCCTGCAATGCGGGCACGTAAAGATATGAAGACCCTGACAAGCAACTTCCTGAAGTGGGTTCAGGTGAGTATAGGATGGTAAATTCTATCCACTCGCCAAATAACGTCATATTTTCATATCTGCAGCTATAACACATTGGTAGAGATGGTGGTTTATCGCGGGAAAACTGTATCTTTGCTAAGTTCCAAAACACTTTCAGCTTACCAGAAAATTACTGGCCTTAGCTCGTACATGGAGCTGTTACCCTATTTGACTGAGCCAATAAGAATCCTGCTATCGTAATATTTGATACCTGTTATTGGTCTGCAGACAGCTACGGTGTGTCCAGACGTATATCACCCAATCATCCATTTTGTAAGAAACTGCAGTGTTTTCAAGGGTACGTTGTCACAAAATATTTCCGAGATATACCATAATTTCGACACATTGGTTTTCTTGGTTCGCATGATGGAATACTGTATTATTAACGTAAGTGCTGCTTCTAATGCCAGTTAATCATTTCCAGTAATAATTTTTTTCCTTTTAGGCGTAAACATATTTAGAACGAATTTAATAGTTCCGTACAATAAATTGTTTTTGACATTTAAACACGATGCGAAACAGTTAGAGTAATATTAAGGCGGTCGCCTATGTGAACGTTGTTTGCGCTTTCGAAGCCTATAAGTGCGGAAGAGATAAGGGCGAGAAAGCACGCGCATCACGCCTCTACTTACACTCTAAAAATGGTTTGTAAATTTGCCACACGTTCGTATAGGACTGTTAAGAAAGTAAGTATGGTAGAATCGTTTACCAGACACCCGTGGTAGTATTCCTAAATTTGTTTTATAAAACAGTCAAATGTATACTAAAGTTTCCAGATTTGTATTGTAACAAGTGTAAAAGTTTGCATATTTACAAGGCTGAAGTACGGTAACTGTCCCATACTGCGTATAGGTTTATTACACTCTAAATCTGAATTAGTGAATATTCACTTATTCACACCGATGGATGGAGCAGTTTCAACAAGCTGAATCAGTGAGAAACCACTGTGTAATCGGCGACTATTCACTGATTCCGGTAAAGAGTGCCAACATTCCACAAATTAATTAGTGAATATCCACAGAATTTCCAGTAATTTTTCACAGATTCAATAAGTGAAAACTGTTCTATGAGAACAACTGGAGAAACCGGCGAATATTCACTGATTCACTTGTGAGATGTTGGCACTCTTAAAGGAAATCAGTGAATATTCACAAATTAAACAGTGACTATTTTCACTGATTCAAATTGTTGAAACTGCTCCATCACTCAGCGTGAATCAGTGAATATTCACTAACTAAGATTTAGAGTGTACTTCCTAAACATTTTAGGAAGTTTTTTTGACATTGTAGCCTCTACGGAAACATACAGTGCTGAACCTATCATTTTATGATGTAATATATAACATAAATATGTATTGTACCCGCCTGTACCCTGCGATGTCCTACTTATGATGATAATGTTCTGGTGTTAGAGCTTGGAGGAATAAGAAGTCGGCAAGTTCCATTTTACAAGGGTGGCAGAATTTTAATGCCCTCTCCTGGCACAACCTATATTACACAGGTTTTGTCGATGTATTGTTCTTAAGAAGCCTGCCTACCTGCGTTTCAGATGCGTTGCAGCGAGTTACGGTTATTCTTTTCTGACCAAACGGTTTGAAGCGCATTTTATTTTTTATATCTACGAGAGTAAGACACTTCAAACTATTTCGCTATAGTTATCAAAATTTGATACATTTATTAGAAACATCATTTACCGCCCCCTCAAAATGGCCGACAGTGTGTTTTGCAGACCGCCGTATCAGGTAAAATAACAACCGAATTCGAAAAACACGACTATAGAACAAGCGTTATATTTTGAATTATGTTGCCCACAAATAAAATAATGTGGTCACCCCTTAAAGTTCTATAGGGAAAAGGATAATAGTAAAGCATTGGGCATCAGATGAGTGGCTTGCGCGGTGAGGCGATAATATATTACATACGCCTTTTAGCGTCACTCATACAGTTGCTGCCTCTCACACACAAACGCAGCCTAGGGAGGCCAATCAAGGATTATCTCCCCGCTAGTCTCAGCAATATGTATATTTGAACTACATCGAAGGTTACGAAGGTGGAGGCGTCTTCAGCGGTATGCCACCCTAACGTATGACGCTTTGTAATACTTGTAACTAACTCACGTAGGCGTCCCGACGCATAAACTGCAGATAACCGGTGGCATAAACCCGGCCTTCCGCCCTTCACAGCTCGACGATGTATTTCAAAAAAGACGTCCCGGTGCCTGAACGACGCCCTGCAGCGGCTCACCAGCCTGCCTTCCTTCGCGGCTCGACGACGTCTGTCCAAAACCGTTAACAAAATCTACCCTTGCTCTTGTTTGGCGCCACTTGCCCTGCAGGCTTTGGTTCAATTGGGCCAATCAGGAGACGGCTTTCAAAAAATGGCCCCGCCCCTGGAGGACCGTAACTTCCTACCATTGCCGTATGGGGCCTATATTACATAATAATTTATTTTCATTCGACTACACTGAAACTACCCAACATATTTTTACTGCCTAAAATCACTTTTATTCTAATTATTATAACTATTTAACATGTGTATATTAAACACAATACACTGGCTTTCCTCCCCTCTTGACCAACAGCAAGGGCGGTTACATGAGGGTGGTGAGGGGGCGAGAAGGCCCAGTTACAAACCATACATCTGCTAGTTTCAACAGAGACAAATTATATACATTCCTGTTTTCCTTAAATACTATTCTGTACATAGAAGATTGCTTAATGAAAGTTGATTTATCGTCATTCTGTCATGGTGGCGAGACGAGGGAATGTTCTCATAACATATTTCTCATTATATCTGGAATTTATGACAATTAAGTATACTTGATGGCTATTACCCTTAATAATGGGGGTGTCGACCATATGTAAGTGCATAACCATCTAAAAGATTCTGCTCTAACATTTGCATTCCTGAAAAACACTAAAAATATAATCTTTGTCATGTTTGCCCTCAAGAAATTAAGTGTTAGTGGTTCGAGGCATGGAAACGGGAAAGGCGATAAGTCGAATATAACACGTCCGTCAAACGCCTCATCGCCTCTAGGCGCGAAGGACTAAACTAGCGTGCAGGGTTTTCATTGAATATGTTTTTCAACGCGACTTCAAGCGATGACCCTGGTATTTTTTTTATCTGTGGAAAGTATGAGGTAAAGTGTAATGGAGGTTTCTATGATTCTGTTTTGCGATTATGGTCGATGTTTCCTCAGCTGCAGTAACGTGAAAGAGTTATTTTTTAGCGCTTTTGAGGGAGCTTGGTAATCAAGTTATTAACTAGCGGATGGAATTTTAAAACCATAGGGACGCAGTTTTTTAAGTGTGTCTTTTCGTAGATAAATATATTATAAAAATTTTAGTGAGTACACAAGAAAAATACTTTCCATTCCACGATAAAACACGACTAACACGCCAGGTTCACTAACTCTTGAGGTTAAAATACAGGATGTTGCAAAACTCCATGTCAATATTCTAGGGAAACAATCCTCACGTGTAGAGGAACAACAAGTGTTTCATAAGTCCGTTTCTGCGCTACAATTGGCAATACATGACGTATGGTTGATAGCGCGCGGGTAGGATCATGTTGCTGTGGGGCATCATTACAGCAGTACATAACATGTTACTATGCCACACACTACGCCACTAACACACATACAGAAGAACAACTGTGACACAGCAACATGATCCTGCCAGCTCGCTATCAACCATACGTCATGTATTGCCAATTGTAGCGCAGAAACGGACTTATGAAACACTTGTTGTTCCTCTACACGTGAGGATTGTTTCCCTAGAATATTGACATGGAATTTTGCAACATCCTGTATAAATAGAAGACCAGAAAAGAGTGGGCATACTAACACGTGTTACGTAATTTGTCTATTCTTCCCGTATGCAGACATCGCCCACGTACGTTGAGAAGTTATGTAATAAACTAGCATAGGCAGAAGCTCTGCCCACCACTTGGCGTCACGGCAGACGGCTATCTTAATGCATATTGATTGTCATTGTTAGATTAGCAGGCAGAGCTGTCTTTGTCAATAACACTGAGGTACACAGCTGCGCCATAGAGTGCTTGTTGTCTCAAGGACGAGGCATTCCCAGAGATGCTAGCGTGCATACTCGTAAGTCTGCAATCAGCAAGGCCTGATTACTTCCTGGTCCGGCCGCCAGGCGGACGCTCGAACGGCGTGCAGTGTGTTCGGAGTTACGTTTTTTCTCAGAGACCAGTAAACATGCGTCCACAATGCTTATCTACGAGAAGAAAACACACTTCAGACTGCTTGTGAATGTGACTTTCAAGACATCACGCACATTGGAAGCGTTATTTTAAATCCCTCAAATTAGGCTCAAATAAGCCTTTCATGTGTAACGGATTTGTTCGAAATTGAGGTTTACAAGTAGCCTACATTGAACCTTGCTACAGTGACGCGTTCAATAAAATTATATGGTCACCGCTTAAAGTCACGCAGTAAAACGTTACAGCGGGAACACATGCGCGCGCGTTTATGACTTTGGACGTAGAGGCGATATTACAATACATGTGCCGGCCGACGTCGTTCGTAGCGCCTCATCCATTTTCACCTCACACACACAAACATGCCCTCCGCCAGGCGGCAGCCTTAAGAGTCGTATACAGCAGGCGCTAGATGCCGCGTATTAAGTACGAAACATGCACGCGATAAGGGCTGGACAGGCTCGTGCGTCAACAGCAGCATCGCCTTTATGCGCGGAGCACGAAAACACAGTGCAGTGTTTTGTTCGTTGGCTTTTTCCTACGAGACTTTAAGCAGTGACCCTACTTTTTAATTCACGGTAAGTTCGAAGTGAAATCCAGCGCGTGTTTCTCTATTTTTGTTTTACGATTCCGGTTGGTTTTTTTCACACGACAGCAGTTTGAAAATGCCGTTGTTAGCCGTTTTGAGGTGCTCCAAAACTATGTTCCTAAACATGATATCTATAAAAAAAAATAGAAAAGCATAGTTTTAAATGTGTTTTCTTTTCGTAGATAAAGATATTGAACACACGTTTAGTAGTATATCTAAAAAACACATTTTCCTAACTTACTGCAACAATGTTCAAACGCCAGCTATATATATATATATATATATATATATATATATATATATATATATATATATATATATATATATATACACACACACACATATGACTTTTAAGAAAGCCAAGAGAAGATAATACGTAATAAGCGTCACATATCTCTAGAAGCGTTTAATTGGTTAAGAAAGCCAAGAGATGAAAATACATAATAAGCATCACATTTCTCTACAAGTGTTTAATTGGAACCCAAAGGGTAGAAGTGCGTGAAATTTTTATACTAACATAGTGTATTGAATTGAGTGTTGCAACAGGCTTCATTTAAACGTTGATAAAGGCGGGGGAAACGGGAGATCCCCGAGAAAATCCACCGACAAGCACAATGATTCCCACATGCGAAAATCTAGGAACCAACCGCACCAGGAATCGAACCCGGATCGCCTTGGTGGGAGGCGAGAGATCTGATAACTAGGCCACCGTGACCCCAACAAGTTTTGTATATTTACAATTAATTTCTTGTACAATTCCAGCACTACAGGCCTAGATGTTGAGAGCTGACCAAAATCTCTTTACTCACGCTTGTATATTTATTTTAGAACAATCATTTGAAATGACACAAACAAATTTTTGGCACACTACCATAGAACAAAATATTTTGTTAAGTGTGGCATGCCACCGGGATTTTTTTGCTTCACCTCTTAAACTCTGCTCATAAACGTTTACTGTAAAATTTTCCACATGTATTTGGAAAATTAAGATCACTTTATCAACCTGCGACATTCTTATTTTAATGCCCGAAAGTCATCAAATTTGACATTTTGTCCCTGCGACCTCGAATATTTTATAGTTCTGTTCTTTAAGACAATAATTACTATTTTCGAAGTTTAGATTACAACAATTTATATATTAAGATGCTCAGTATATTACAGTAATCTTGTAGTACGAGTTGTTTGCTAACTAAATATGATTCAGGAAAACATTTTTTATAATTACTTGGTCAATAAATCGAACAGAATTCTGCAACGAGAGATTAAATAGAAGGCAGCATTAATTTGAGTCTATTTTTTAAAATTAAATGTTTGTAATATTTATTTCAATCCTGCAGAATGCTGTGGTAGATTAACGTCTAATAAAAGTACAAATATAAAATATCGTATTCTCTGTTAAGTCCTACGTTACGGGCAACACGTACACGACCTACACGTGACCCATTATGTTCTATTATGAATCAGTTCATCTAACAAAACATATTAATACGTAAAGAGCGGAGAAATTCATAAGTTCACTTACCTGTAAGCTAGCCTCCAATAACATCTGTGTTCTCAAACATACAACATATGTTCATTGGCTGCTCGCTAACACTGTGGTAACACCATGATTAAGGCTCGGCATCAGTCGCCATATTGAATTATTTAATTTTTCACTCGTATGAAATACTGAGAAGAAGAATGTAAAATTTGCTAATACAGTATCAATTCTATTTACCCTACGCTACAATAAAACATCGCAGTTGAACTTTTAACGTATATTTAAGCCGCAATCAGAATATAATTTTTTAAAATTCTTAATTTGATATACTGATCGTGGATCGAATATTCGTTTAAAGTTCAATTGCGATGCTTTTATTGTAGCTTAAGGTAAGTAGAATTGATAAATATAACAGCAAATTTCAAATGAGAATTCTTGAAAGTTAATCTATAATATTCTCTCAAGGATTCTACACGAGAAATCAATGAAAGATTCCATAATTATTTATGTCACGCAGTTTACCAAGAATATATATAATATGCTTTATCGAAGATGAAATTTTGATAATGCTATTTGAATCAATGTTATGGCTGAAATAATGAAAATACAGTAAAATTGTCTAAATCTCCCTCTTAATAAGGCTAATATCTCGCGCGGCAAGGGGTGTTTTGCTCCGCCGTTGTGTCACAGGCACTGTCTCGTAACACTGCCCAATGGGTCGATAAAAAAAGGGGCGAGGGAAGGGGCGTGGCAGCCCAGCGCTTGTCTTGGGCGCTGCTTCGTAAAGCTACTAAAAATGTCTAGCGAGTCGTCAAAGGGTTGTTCCACAGATACTTGGCCTCATCAGTATGAAGAAAGCGGACGGAATCCAACTTCCAAGGGGCCGGGGAATCTTCTCGGCGGATTCGTGAATTATCTGCGGGTGCCTTCTGACGTCTTTTGTGTTCCCGTCGCATAGCACCCCCCCCCCTCCTGCCCCACACGACTTTGTTTCTCGGAGCGGTATTGAGAAAGTTCCAGACACCGGCTTACGTATAGCACGACTGACGTCCGTGCTTTCCTCTCACGTGTCCCTCCTCCCCTCGTCGTTTCGCTAACAAATTGCTTCCGACCCATCTCTCCGCCAACTTTTCTTCTCCGGAGACGCGCTACGCCCTCTGCTGCAGGCGAACTGCAACTTCTGCGTTGACTTTTGAGAGGTACAGAGCAACAGACATCCGCCGTGCTTCGGAAATATTTGCTAGTCAAGTTGTTCCTGCCATGAAAAGAAATTGCCTCAAGGCCGTCGCCTACCTGCGTGTCAGAGGCTCAGAAATGACGGACGACCTTGAAACGCGCATCAAATGCCGGATCGCCTCTACGAACCAAGTTCTGGACTAGCGTGCAAGGTTCCCGCCGAACCGTTTTTACTATGGGACACTAAGGGCCGTATCTATAGACCTCTTTCGAATGACAACCAACTGCTCACTAATGCTTTCTCTATGGGGATAGCAGTTACCTGTCATTCGAAAGAGGTTTATAATATCGGCCCTAAGTCTACAACTTAGTCCAGTGCAGGTCGCAATCTGAGCTTTACATACATCCGGCTAGTACACTCTGAAGTACGATAGTCTGAAAATGCCGTATTAAGGGTGCGATTCGCCTCAGTTTTCAACGTCTTTATTTATTTTTATATTCGTACCAGATTTTTTTCTTATTTTCGACATAAATTGTGATTAAATCTTCATCTTAGGAAACTTTTGTATCTCTTATAGTTTTTGCGTAATGAGTCGTGAACACCAAAATTTGCACTTTAAGTACGCCACTAAAACCAACTGACATACCAAAACGACAAAATTCACACCGTATAACAATGTTGTAGGCTATGATTTGACATATATAAAAACAAAAAATAAGAAACTTTTGTATTTAATAAAAAATGCTGAATTTTGAAATGAAAATTTAAAAAATATGAGTATTTTTTAATAAATATTGAACATTTTATTTTTATTTTTATATATGTCAAATCATAGCATACAACATTGTTATATGGTGTGGATTTTTTCAGTTTGGTATGTCAGTTGGTTTTAGTGGCGTACTTAAAACCGTAAAGTGCAAATTTTGGTGTTCACGATTCATTACGCAAAAACTATAAGAGAAACAAAAGTTTCCTAAGATGAAGATTTAATCACAATTTAAGTCTCAAATAAGGAAAAAAATATCTGGTACAAATATAAAAATAAAAAAAAGACGTTGAAAACTGAGGTGAACCGTACCCTTAACCCATATTGGAGAGCTTATAAACAGTGTTTTTAATGAGAATAGTGTCTTAACGATGAGGTTCCGACCTTGTTTGAAGTGTATTTTCTTTTCGTACGTTGGTACAATGGGCACACGTGGAATTGTTTCGTAGAAAAGAACCTGTTTACGAACACACTGCTACACATTTGAGTGAGTGAATTAGTGAGAGATTTTGGGTCAGCGCTCAACATCAAGGTCTTCAGTGCATGAGGTGGGTATGGAGCGGCGCTGGAATGGAAGAGCGGCGGAAACGGGAGATCCCCGAGAAAACCCGCTGAACCAACGGCATCGTCCGGCACTATTACCACATGCGAAAATCCGGGGACCGACCCCGCCGTGAATCGAACCCGGTTCTCCTTGGTGGGAGGCTAGAGGTGTGACCCCTCGATCACCGCAGCCCCGCAACACATTTGAAGCGTGAGTAAGGGCGGCCGCTTTAAGGGGTTTCAAGTGCGATAAAATCATAATTTTACTAATGAGATATTGGTAGTTTTGTAGACGATACTTGTGTGTACAGTTCCCTTATACTAAACAAGTTCATCTCTCATAGTTATTTCATAACTGTGCGTCAAAGTTAAAATGGGTGTGCTACGCTGCCATTGAAATAATGGAAACAAAATGACGGTTGACTAACATCCCTTGAGCTACGTAATATAGCATTTAAAACCCACAACGTAATATTTTAAATAAAAAAAAAAACAGTAAAATTGCAATAATGTAGTTGAAAACTTAGCAATTAAGAAAATATCCACTGGAATTTAAAAAAAAAGTGGTTTATTACATAGGCCATGCATAGAGACCTGAAAAATTCGCGCTTTAATTTGAATACAAGCTAGAATTCCATAAAATGTAAGTTTTCGTCAGTTTCGCAATTGGCCTTCGACTTATTTGACGCCTCCTGGAAGTCTCTGAGCCAATAATGAAAATTTAACTGACACGGGCCTATATCACTTTAACCGTAAGCAGCTAATGGGCACCTGCTCTCTGCTTCAGTCCATGTATATTCTTGCAGGCTATTACAGGTCAGTGAACTCGCGAATTTTTCTGGTCTCTAGCCATGGTATGTTATTTCACTGTGAATTATTTCATTCAAGGAAGTCAATTGGTTTTTACTATCTGCACGGCAGCGTAACATGCAAACATAGACTTTGATGCGCTGTTATGAGAATACTACGAGACCTAAAATTGTTTCGTAAGAGTTGTATCGTCTACAAAACTAACAACATTTCATTAAATAATAACATTGTTATTTTATAGCACTTGAACATCCTTAAAGTGGTTGCCTAGCCTGTCCTAGCCGCCGAGCAGTGTGCCTGGTTTCGTCCGTTACAAATATTATTTGAATAATACTCAGCGTGTGAAGTAAATGTCTCCTCAGGAGTAGCCAAAACCAGTAACATGCGTAAAATAAATATTACATTAGCGGTATTATCATAGGCTAAGTCTAACAGGGACAGATGCACGTGCAGTTAAAAGCCATTCAACGTTTGACAAACTGAAAGTACTTTTTTTATGAAGAAATGATTTTAAAATGTCTGAAAATACTGCTCATTTCAAGTGTAAGATGTATGGGCCCCACATGTTTCTACAAAACAATTTCAAGGCAAATATTATTTGTAAACACTGTAGCTCGGATATGTCCCAGTGACAAGAGCATAGATCACTTCTCTGTTCAGTACGGACGAAACGTAATTTATTATGATTGGTCCAGTCAAGTAGGGATAGTCTTGTCCCAAAGATAACTGACCCGTCGTTAAAAGAAAGTTACAAAATTAAAGACTGTATATGAAAGCTATCAAGCGTCTAAAACTACAAACAGTTTTTCCCGCGACAAATTTTAATTTCCACTGTTTGGTTCCTTGTTTTCATCGTTTAGTGACTTCTTTGTTGACGATACTTTTACAGCCTTCTCGCCTACCTACTGTTGAGAGTAGCAAAAATCTAGAAATTATGGTTCCCACCGTAATTTACAGTACATGCTGTCACGATATCGCTGTTTCCTCAGGCTGAAACCTGTTCGCCAGATATATTTTGATTGTTCCTCTAATGAGACTGCTAGACATGTTTTATATTGAGTCTGTTAGTTGGCCTATGTGAACAGTTCATGAGTTTTAGTACTTGAGTCAAAACATAGTTAAGTTGCAAAGTAATACAAATCTCTGTTTTAAACTTACACACGCAGACACACACAAACTACAAATTATTGTACACAGCATACAGTAAATAACAAATTATTTTCGGTTGAATAGCCCATTCCTGAAATTATTTCGAACGAACTGCAAATCGGTAATCGCCACGAGTTCGTGTCGAAAATTTGTTTGCACAATTTGGTTTTAAGGGCGTTCCATACAGAAAAAAATCATTATTTTATATTTGTATGAAACAACGTTTGTTTTGTAGACGTTTATTGAGCGTGCAATATCATCCTACGGAAAAAAATAGCTCATCCAGTTTTCCTACAAGGGCATTTTAAAGTTAAAAATTGAAGACTTAACATTCAAAAGGTGCTAAGCACCATTTTCGACAAAAAAAAAGTTAGGTACATAGAAAGGTGCCAAAATATAAGGTCGAAGATATACCTAAAGTGCTGTCTTCTAGTGATATTCATGCGCGCCGTACATCAGCACTATTAGATGGCTGGAGTAACATGAACGCATTCTATTTAAAATATATATATTGATGTTCATAAGTGTTTAGTATTAATTACTGTTCCATTGCTCATATTTACTACTTTCCTTATTGTTAAAAATATGTGAACCCATTTGGATAATTCTTGTTAATTTGTTTGTCGCAATATACTGTTTTCGTCATTATCTCGAAACTTACCTTTTGGCACTTAGCCCCTTATGAATGTTAAGTCGTCAATTGCATGTTTTTAGTTCATATACCCCCCAAAAACCAATCAGCACAACGAAACGAAATAATTCGCCGTGTAACTAACTGTCACTGGCTAGGGCTTTATGCATACAAAAAAACCAGTACCAAATATTTTGGTATTTAAAAAAAAATTATAAAAAGTAGCAAAAAATTCTAAATTCTAGACATGCCTTAAAAATATATTTGAATTGTTTTTTATGTATGTAAAGCCCTAGCCAGTGACATGAAGTTTTACTGTAAATTATTTAGTTTCATTCTGTTGATTGGCTTTTGGGGGGTGTATGAACTAAAAACATGCAAAATTTGACTTTGGAATGCAATTTTGTTTGGAAAAAGATCATGTGCTCTATGGCCGTCTTTAGTAGAAGGCCGGAGTCTTGAATGTGGCAACGCTGCATCGGAGGTCAGCTGCCGGTCGCTCATTGGCTGCCCTAGTCAGTGTAGACGTGTTCGCACCACTAAAGCTGCATATATACACGTTGCAGAGACTAGGGTAGCCAATAAGAGACAAGCAGCAGGCTCCCCGATGCAGTGTTGCCACATTCAAGAATCCGGCCTTCTACTAATGACGGCCATGTGTGCTACCAAGTAACGTCTACGAAACTAACATTGTTTGATAGATATATAAAGTTATGAATTTTTCCCTCTGAAACACCCATTTTCAAATCTGCAGCTCGTCTTCGTGGTTAGTGATGGGATATTTCAACTCTCACTTGTTTTGGGGTTTCTACCGCCTTTATCGCATATGTATAGGGTCACAATAACATTATACTGATTAGTGAAATCAAATGAGAGTCGCGTCTCAACATACACACTGCTAATAATCATGCTGCAGAGCTGTCGATGTACTACATGTGATTTCTTATTTCATTTGTTATCTGTTTGTTCCTTGTTTTATTTGACACGATTCCATTTTTGGAATTTTATGTTTCGTGTATCCTGTTGACTAAAGCATACTCTGCTTATTTATGTGTCTTTTTGTCTTATTTTTAGTTCTCTTTTGACAGTCATTTATAGGACTAGGAAAAATTCGCGAGTTCAATGACCTGCATGCTAGTATCCAATGTCCTATGCATACTCAAGTCCCGTATATTCGTTCATTGTCTGTTGTCTGAATGAGTAGCAGGTAATGTACAAATGGTAGGGCTTCGATATACACAGGATGATGGATTCTAGCATGTTGGTCGTTGAACTCGCGAAATTTTCCTAGCCCTAGTCATTTATTTCGCAATGGAGTATGTCCAAGCAAATAAATAGTCACTCACTCTAAAAAATAGTTTGTAAATTTACCAGACGTGCGTATAGGAGTGCTAAGAAAGTAGGTTTGGTAGAATAGTTTCCCAGACATCCATGGTAGCATTACTAAACATTTTTATAAAACAGTCAAATGTGTACTGAAGTTACCAGACTTGTATTGCAACAACTGTAAAGATTAGCACATTTACAAGACGGAAGTATGGTAAAAGTCCCATACTGCGTCTGGGATAATAACTTCATAAATATTTCATGAAGTTTTTTTACAGCGTACATGTGAGGCACTGAAACAAAATGATGCGGAAATTTTTTTGTGACGAACTTATAGCTAGAGGCACGATTATTTCGTGTATTGATTCTAGGTCAGGTTGAACGTCAATAACTTATACTTAACTACTCCTTCTGTGATTAGACCATGAGCGGTTTTAACCCACATTTGACGACTGCAAGCCAGTTATAAATATGGAAACAAGTTGTGGGGATGTCACACACTGTAAAAAAAACTTCCTAAAATGTTTAGGAAGTTACTAACCTAAACGCAGTATGGGACACTTACCATACTTCCGCCTTGTAAATATGCAAACTTTTACACTTGTTACAGTACAAGTCTAGTAACTTCAGAATACATTTTACTGTGTTATAAAAAGGTTTACGAATGTTACCATGGATGTCTGGGAAACTATTCTACCATACCTATATTCTTAGCGCTCCCATACGCACGTCTGGTAAATTTAAAAACTTAATTTTAGAGTGCATGCTTAGAGTTGGTGATATTTGGTGAAAAGAATTATGCAACATTTTGTTTCAACGCCTCATGTGCACATCTGCAGCTCTGCTTCGTGCTCAATGATTGGCTGTTTTTAACTCTCAACGTCTTGGGGATCTACCCGCAAATCATAGACGTGTGGTGTCGCAGCAACCTTATTCTCATTGGCACAGTCAAATGAGTGACACATCTGCACAAATGCCAATAGCCTCGAGGCAGAGGTGCAGATATGAGCGTTATGCATAGAGGCCAGAAAAATTCGCCAGGTTCACTGACTTGTAGGCTAGCTTCCAAGAATATTTGTGAAATCGTGCAGACAGTGGCTGTTTATTAGCTGCTCGCTGACAGTGATATGGGGCTGTATTCAGCTAAAGTTTTATTATTGGATCAACTACTTCCAGGAAGTGTCGAGTGACTCAACGGCCAATAGTGAACATGATACAGATCTATCGGCCGGAGAGTTGAATGTGGCAGCACTGCATCGTGGTTCTGCTGCTTGTCACTTCTTGGCCACCCTAGCTTCTGCAACGTGTATGGATGCAGCTTTAGTGACTAGGGCAGCCAATGAGCGACCGGCAGCAGGCCCCCGATGCAGCGTTGCCACATTCAACACTCTGGCCTTCTACTAAAGACGGCCAGGGTTCTACACGTGCTACACGTTTGTGCTGTTAGAAGCCAGTGGATGTTCGGCTTCAGCCGGTACACGTATAGAACTGAGAAGTCTAGGCTGTTGCCAGATGAATACGCGAAATACTCGTGCTTCTACGTATGGCTCAACCAAGCAAGTTTACATTATTTATATCAGTAGAGACGTGAAAATTTCGCGTTTTCTTTCAGGCACAAGCTAGGATTCAAACACCTCAAAGTTGATATACCAACTGCAGCTGGTCCTTGTCTTATTTGACACTTCCTGGAAGTCGTTGGACCAATGATGGAAAGTAACTAAACGCAGGCTCATACCACTGTATCAGTGAGCAGCCAACGATCAGTTGTTTACTTGAGTACACATATATTCTTGGAGGCTAGCCTACAGATCAGTGAATCCGCGGATTTTACGGTCTCTATCAGTAGGCCTAGTAACAAAGTTACACAAATCTGAGAATGATGTTTGTAAAATAAAAATTTCTTTTTGGAATTAAGGACTATCAAGAAGTAGAGATGGCTAAATTTCGCGAATTCAATTACCTACATGTTAGAATCAAATATCCTATGCATACTCAAATCCCGACTATTTGTCCACTAGCTGTTGCTCAGTGGAACTGCAGACAGTAAACGAACAGACAGGGCGTGAGTATGCATAGGATATTTGATTCTAACACGCAGGTCATTGAATTCGCGAAATTTCACCGTCTCTAAGTAATAAAAAATACATTGGACCCGGTAGTTTTCGCGAAAAAAATTTTTGCCCCACTTTGTTACAGTGACTTATGTGCACACCTGCAGTTCAACTTCATGATTATTGGCAGAGTGTTTTTGTGCAGAGTTGTTATTCATTTGACTGTACCAATCAGCGCATGGATAACTGTGACACATCACGTCTATGATTTGCGGGTTTGACCTCCAGACGTTGTACGTTAAGGCATCCAATCACTGACCCCAAAGCAGAGATGCCGGTGCGCACGTAAGGCACTGAAACAAAGTGCTGCAAATATTTTTCGCGAAGGCTACCGAGCCCTAACAATGTAGCAACGGAACAGGAAATGTATGATCTTAGCGAAAAGCATGCCTCTGACATAGGATTGATCACGTTTTTCACTGCTTGAAATTGTGCCTACAAAGTCTCATTGATGCAGTGATTGAAACGAAAGTTTTCCTCGGAGTATTTTTCTAGGTTATTGTATCTTCTGGGCAATCTGTTACATGTCATGTGTATATACACATGTGATCCACTGGCTGTAGATGGATGAGGGCAATGCTGAAATTCTCACGTGTGGGAAAAAGTGTTTTTTTAAGACTTTTCCGTTACGGTTTGTATTTAATCGAGTTCGCTAAACAAATTACGTTTAACTAAAAAAAAACAGGTAAGGAAGAGTGCTGAGGATAATTTAATTTCGTCCCAGTGGGACTTGTAGAAGGATATATTGTGCAAGGAAAGAGACCAGAGAACAGTGTTCTCCAGAGATTGGTGTTGGGGAATGGCAAAGTGTAAGGGGTTCCTCCCGGACGGGAGAAAACGAGAGAAAAAAAGTGAACGCTGGAGAAATAAAGGGCAATTCCTGGAAGTGTTGGGTCGTTCCAGGCATCTGTTGCCTATTCCTCCCTTCATCCCTTGTTCGTTCCACCCTTCGCGGCAGGCCTGCTCGTGTCGGTTTGCGCCAAGCTGCGAAATAAGTGCATGAATATTATGAATAGTCCCGTCTGTCGTGTCTTCACCAAGTGGTGACAGAGCGAGGTACGTAGAAAATTACACTCTAGAGCTTGGTACATCCTTGAAATTTGGTGAAGAATCTCTCAGTTTGTCGATCTCTTTTTTTTTCTTTTTCCAAATATTGTACGTGTGTAAAATGAAAAGAGGTGGGATATTACTGCATTTCTCACAGTTCCAAGTTTTTGTGTATTTATTTTTATGTGTATATACAGACATATACACTAATATGGCAGCTGTTACAGTAAGATAATCCGAAAACTGCTGAACACACATGAGTAACACCTGCTTAGGAATATCATTGAAAGCACTTTACACGTGTATGTACCCATTTCAATGTCATCACTGCTCAATGAATATATTTTCTAGCGGCCGAACATGGCGAAATTGGTTGTTTTTTGTGCTTAATTTTGGGCATGCATAACTTGGCACAGAATTTTTAAAATATATAGGCGTATACAATATGCCTTTGACTTTAATATTACGTAATACAATTATAATCGCCGCTGAATGTCTCGTAGATGCAAGTTGTCGACGAGAAGACTTAGGCCTTGTCTCAAGTCAACCAAAGAGTGCTCTTTCGTGCTCTTGCTTTCGCAAGTACGTGACAAATACGTCAGAAAGAGCACTCTGTGCATTTCTGAATTATTCGCCGATAGTACGAAAGAGCGAGAGAACGAAGTTGTGTACTCACTCTCGCTTTCTCGTGTTCTCTGGCGTTGGTTTGAGGGAAGAAACGAGCGTCACATATTACGAATGTTTCAATAGTTAATAAATAATTATTTCCATCCAACAGTTACCTACGGCGAGGAATTCAGTTCAAATTTTCGACTCTAATATGCATTTAAAAATACAAAATAAATTTTTTGGCATCACTTGAAGTTCGACGTCGGTAAGTTTAAAAATTATTATTTGAATCGCCCACAAATATATTTAATACGTTTATAACTTATATTAATAAAATTTACGCACGTGTGACATTTGGATCGTTTGTTTACAAATACTAGAGGGCATCATCCCAACTGGAGAGAGTGAGAGCACCAGAGAGCAAGCAAGATGTATCTCTTAGTGTTATGCGTAAGAGTACTCTCTCAACAGAGTACTCTTGAAATTTAGACGCGGCCATAGTTCAGCGACTTCCGCCTAGTGGCTAGGGCGAAGAGTGATGCGCGTACTGTGTCGTCCTTAGTGCTTCCGTGCTCTAGGCCCCCAAAATACGTTCACACAGGCAGCCACCTTAAGGGTGTTGAAGTGCGATGACATTATAATTGTATATTTTTATTAAATATTGTTAGTATTGTAGACGATACTTGTGAGCGCGGTTTCCTCTTATGAAACAATTTTAGCTACCATAGTTTTCTCGTAACGGTCCGTCAAAGTCAAAATTGACATGTTCTGCTGCCATGCAAACAGTAAAAACCAATTGACTTACGTAAGTGAAATAATTTGCAGTGAAATAACATACCACGGGCTACATAATAAAATGTTTTTTAAAAATCCTGTGAACTAATTTTTACATTAAAAAATATTGCTGAGCTTCCAACTTTTTTCTGTATATTTGCGATTTTTTAAAACATTCAAATTAGTGCGTCATGGTCTTTTAAATACTTTATTACATAGCTCATGGGTAGAGCCACGATTTTATGGCGAAAAGATTTTTGCAACATTTGGTTTCGATGCGTCATGTGCACACCTGCAGCTCTGCTACATCGTCTGTGGTTGGATGATTTTACTCTCACTGGCCTTGGCAAATTATAGACGTACATACTCACAATAATATTATTCTGATTGGTGCAGTCAAATGAGAAACGTGTCTGAACAAAGACACGCTGCCAATAATCTTGAAACAGAACTGCCGATGTGCACGTGAGTCACTGAAACAATGTGGGGCAAAAATCTTTTCGCGACAAAATTGTGGCCCTGCTCATGGGATGTAGTATCACTGTGAAATATTTTATTCAAGTAGGTCAGTTGGTTTTCCCTATTTGCATGGCAGCAGAACAAACAAATTTTGACTTTGTCGCACCGTCATGAGAAAACTATGAAAGCTAAAACTGGTTTATAAGAGGAAACTGTATTCACAAGCATCGTCTACAAAACTAACAATATTTCATAAATATATAAAATTATTATTTTATCGCACTTGAACACTCTTATCCTAGCGAGGCAGTGCTAAAGTGACATATTGGAAATACATTACGTGTGGTACGGGTTCAAGTACCGTTCCAAACATTCAGAATTAGGTTTCCCGTGGTTTTAGAAATCACCCTAGGCGAAACAACCACTGGTAAGTTAAATTACCGCAGCTTTTGCATATTTATTTTATTCTCGTTGATAGAAAAAAAAAATGTTTTCTAATAACCTGACTGGTACGAGGAAATCTTATTCACCTATGTACTTATGAAGGTATTGAATTCACGATTGTGAATTTGCATACATGTCCCTCTAATATTTATGTTGATTTCTTTCTTTTCGCTGCTTAATAATTAAGAATTCCTCAGAATACTAGGTGGCCAGTGTACACGAACTTATATGCTAGTTAATGATAAACAGAGACTGTTTCATTTTTGCTTTATTTTTCTCGTACCAATAGAAAGTAACCAAAAAATATGCACGAACGATTTATATCAAAACGAAGAAGAAATATAAAATTTCCTTTGTTGTAAAGAAATCGATTTTATGGTGTACATACCTACCAATAACGTAAACTCGTGATGTCATAAGTAATTGAGAGAAACAAGTGTTTGACGAATAGTCAACGAAGCAGTCGCCCCACCTCCCGGGAAGCGAGTAATTAAACAACAAGTTGTCGACAACACCTCATCCTACATGTTACAGCTAATAATAAGTAACCACGCTACTTCTACACTCACCCCTCCCCCACCCTTCCAAGTCAGACTCCACAGGAAAACAAACAAGCTGTTGTCAACGTGAAGGGTTTTGTAATCCTATGTTCACTTTATTCAGTACTAAATGCACTATTTTAAACATTTAGACTAACCAGAAATAACCTACTATAGATTTTTGACTAGATTTAATTGCTTGGACATACTCCACTGCGAAATAAATGACTGTAAAAAAACTAAAAATAAGACAAAAAACAAGCAGAGTACGCTTTAGTCAACATGATACATACACAACATGAAATTCCAAAAATGGAATCGGGTCAAATAAAACAAGGAACAAACAGAAAATAAATTAAATAAAAAAATCAAAAAGAAACTTAAGTTAACATGCGACATGTTAACTTAGGTTCCTTTTGTAATTTTTTATATTTAATTTACTTTCTGTTTGTTCCTTGTTTTATTTGACCCGATTCCATTTTTGGAATTTTAAGTTGTGTATGTATCCTGTTAACTAAAGCAAACTCAGCTTATTTATTATTTTCTTCTAATTTTTAGTTTTCTTTCTGATATTCATTTATTTCGCAATGCAGTATGTCCAAGCAATCAAATCTAGTCAGGCACTCCCACTGCACTGTTCTTTCAAAAATCATGTGTAGATTTTTTATAAACGTTATTCACGGCAGTGTCTTACACGCCTATGATCGGATCGTAACATCTTTAAGGCAGATACGAATTCTTACATTAATTAATTTGGAGATGTGCATTTTTAATAATTTTATCGGAAACAGGTATTCAAATTCAAAATATTACCTTTAATCTGAGTTTATACAGTACACAAAGAAACAAGAAAGTCGCTGTAAAAATATAACTCAGTGAATGTATATTCCAGATATCTATTTTCAAATCTCAATACAGCTAATATGTTACAGCTGTAAGTAAAATGTTGTCAGTTACTGTTTGTTTCTGCTTAAATATTTAATTTGTTCAACTAATATTTAAAAGCACAAACCTACATACGAAGATAGGAAATTATCACGCGCTTGCTTAAGCAGGCATTTCGACTATCTAATGAGACGTTTTATTTCAAACTATTTTCTTGTTCACTGTGTAACTTTTTATTATGATGAACTAACTACAAATTCTATGTCCTTTATACGCGTTTAAGAAGTTTTCACACATTAACTGTTCATTTT
Organism: Medauroidea extradentata; assembly: GCA_003012365.1. Classification (NCBI taxonomy): domain Eukaryota; kingdom Metazoa; phylum Arthropoda; class Insecta; order Phasmatodea; family Phasmatidae; genus Medauroidea; species Medauroidea extradentata. The sequence goes on along the minus strand of PNEQ01018624.1, from coordinate 18,543 downwards.
TAGAAGTCGCCGAACGCAATCCGAAACGCAATTATTATTGCACTACATCCTTGCATCTTACCTAGTTTATAAACGATAACTCGAAGTCGTGGGTGATCGACTGCTTCGTCGCTACGTCATTTCCGTCGTTGCAGTGCTAATTGCTTTTCAAAATACCGGGCAAAAATTTTCACATTACAGATCTATGAACGACTTAAAACTTTTTATCGATAGCTTTGCGTGGCTCTCAACAGTATGTTCTTCAGAACGGATTAAGGTGAAATCAATGGTTTAAAGCACAAATATTGTATGTCCATTTTTGTAAACTGTAAAAGAATATTTCATATTGTTCTAACAACTATCAGTTGCAAATTATACCAGATGTATTACTTTTTCTCGTGATATCATCGAAATATACAAATTAAAACAAGTTACTTCTGCTAGGAAGTCAAAGCTTTTTTAAAATATATATTAACTAGCTGACCGGCTGCGGCTTTGCTCACGTGAAATTATGTAATGTAAACAGTAACTCTGGATAAAACATGTGATGAAGGCATTTAATAGCTAGCGTACTCAACAGTGAACTATAAATTGTCTTAGCTCAGTGTAAAGAGCGCGCGAAATATGCTCGTATGATGTCATAGTAATTCCCATCGCAAAGTCTTGCACGAGATACGAACCCGTAACCTCACCCCTCCTACACCACAAACTTTATACAATACCTGAGTGAATGCTTAAAGGCAGGCCGTGATAATTCTTTCGTTTGTACAGGCTACAGTCCAAAGATGTTTTATTTATGAGTAGGTTGGCATAAAGAAACTGTTGAGTTATTTCTCCGTGAACATTCTCTTTTTCTGGGAGACTGTAACATTTTACTGCTTTTCATATCCTTAATTTTCGAATTTAATAAAATCCTGAATTTAATTTGTAGATATTTACGTAAGTTTCATTTTTATCAAAAAAATCTCGATATCTCAAATGGGTATCAGCGGTACAGATGATTATTTGAAAACACATTTTATTTTTTTAACAGCTTTCGAGGATGAATTTCGAAAAATCCTGAAATCGCATTTTTGATATTTACGCAAGATTTATTTCAAAGCAAAAACCATTTCAATATTTCCTCTGGTTTAGGAGATAAGTGGGATTAATTGAAAACACGTTTCATATTTTTAAAAGCTTTAAAGGACGGATTTAAAAAAATCCAAAAAATTATTTCTAGATATTACCCTAAGCATCATTTTAAAGAAAAAATTACCTCACTATCTGAAATGGTTTAGGAGAAATCACGGATTAATGAAAAACACATTTTATGGCTTTTCACTCCTTTAATGATCGAATTTCGAAATATATATTCTTAGTGTGTGCCTACGGGCCAAGGGGAAGCTTCCCTCAAAATTTCATGGTTCTAGGTCCAGCGGTTTGGGCTGTGCGTTGATGAGTGAGTGAGTGAGTGATGAGTGAGTGAGTGAGTGAGTGTGTCCGGACACTTCATTTTATATATTAAGATTAGATGATTTGCATGGACATAGAATAGGTGTGCTTTAAGCCATCGAAATGATGCGGGTAAATAGCGATGCCGAAATGCATAACCGGGTGAAACTACGCAACTGTGCAATATTTTTTTACATAAGTATGTACTTTGTAATTGTGTGTAGTTGTATAATTTTTTTTTTATATTTTTATAAAACCAAATCTGAACTTTATTTTTAAATTAATTGTCATTTGTAATAATGGCTAAGAGTTGATTTAAAAGAAATGTAATGTGTTGTGGGTTCAGTGTAAGAAATGGCTACCATGCCTTAACCGCGCCTTTAAGCCGTGATAAATAAATAAAAATCCGTCAAACAGATGTATTGTGCGCACAATTGCCACACATGAAACTCTGGGAATTACCCCGCCGAATATCTAACTCAGACAAGTTATCGAACCCGAATCGCAGTGGCGGTAGAAAGATGAATCCTCTGTCCTACAACCTTCCCGTTTAAACTTTCTGGCGGCAAACTCTCAGGAGTCGGTGAGACTCAGGTAAAGAAAGGTTGATGGAGTCTGCACCCTGCTAGCAGCCTACCGCCTAAGCTTGACCATTGAGTAACTCAGTGGCTTGAATGACAGGACGTTCGTTATCCCTGGAGCTTAATAACACCCCGACAGTGTACATCTTCACCTCCTCCACCGCACTCAAGCATAACAAGAAGAGCCATGCTGTGACATAGCTAGGTGTATGACATGTTGTCATACTACAGGCGTTTCGTTTGTATAGGTAAAATTCAGTGCTGCGATCTACTGAGCCAGAAACACGCCAGACTTGGCTAGGACTCAATCTTAACACTGGCTGTTATCGATTAACCACATCCGCGGCACAGTATCCTATACTCGCCCGCCAGACAGATTGGCTAGTTGATTGTGAGGTCTGCTTGTTCTCATCGCCACCTATGAGCGAGATAATGAAGTCTGCACGCAATCTTGCTTTAGACCAGCTATCAGCGCTTGTTACACAGTGTGTTGGTGCGCTGTGTGGTTGGAAACTAGAGAGCAGAATGCATGACGAGTACACACGCGGCGGCGACACGACCTAGATGTAGGTCGTATCGCCACTTGAATGCATCAGCGAGGTAGATTAACTAGGGAACGAGTATACTTGGGTTGTTAATGCAATATTGGTAGAGACACTGGAAAATTGTGTGAATAGTTGACTGTTTGCTAGGCTCCAACGTGTTGTATATATCACTGAATGTTTCGTATCAACATTGGCTATCGTTTATTTGTAGCATTTCTTCTCTCTACAACAGGCCCAGTTAGAACTGCACAGGTTGGACACACAGCGTGTGTTATTTGTCCCAAAACTGTTCACACGTGTCGCGGTTATAATTATACAGTATATTGGAGACTATTTAAAACCTTTTCGCGATTTTCCAGTGTCTCTAAATATTTGATCTGAGAAACTTCAGGTTGTAATGCGGAAGCTAACACCAATCTTGCCACTATAGGTGATTCGCGATTAAAGTGTGCACTTTTGCCTTTTGAAGACCATCGTTCTAAAACAGTAATTTAATAATATGTATACGCCTATATTTTTATTATGACCTCAAAGTAAACTTTCGATTGCAGTACAACTGTACAATTTGTTTGTTATAAAAGATGGTTTTTAATAAAAAGTAGCAGAAAACTACAAATATAATCTGAAAGAAATTTACCTAGGGTATCAAAAGTGCCACTTTTTCCTGACTCAACTGTACAGTGATTTATGTCGGTTGTTAAGTAAGTTTTTTTCTCATTTAATACAATATTTATTACGACAGGTGCATTGAATACTACTGCTCTGACAAATAACATATTTACTTAACAACGGATTCTAGGGATCGGAAGTTTTCGAGAACAAATTCTTGCCCCACAATGTTTCAACGCATTACATGCACATATGCAGTTCTACTTCATGGATATTGGATGTGTTTATTTGTACAGAGTCGTGTTTCATATGGCTACACCAATCAGAACAAATTTAATAGCGACACCACATGTTTAGATTATGCGGGTAGAACACCCAGACGCGTATCTAAGACATTGAAACAAAATGGGGCAAAAATCATGTCGCAAAAACTTCCTGTCCCAATGTATTATCAACATGTAGCTCAAAACTAATGCAGCAGAACGTTTAGATTCGTCTGATAATACGGTAGAGGGTGGCGTTAGCCGTGTGGTCTGACCGCTCGCCACCCAGCAAGGTGATTCGGGTTCGATCGCAGGCGGGGTAGTCTCGGACTTTCCGTATGTTGGCCGTCGGTTAGCGAGATTTCTCAGGATCTTCTCGTTTCCCTCTTCCTTGCGTTCCGTCTCTGCTCCATCTTTAGCGTCTCATTTCATGCCATTCGTCATTCATCTCTGGGCCTTCAGGTTGGGGGTTGGTTCAGGGCTGCCACCCCATCCCGTAATCAGATTTATGGTTCAAACTGTGCAAGGAGAATTCTTGTAAGCTGCGCGCGATTCCCTACGCCTGATCGTGATGTGTTAATTTTTTCATAACCCGATTACTAAAGGAACCAATGAAGCTTCGTGTGCTAATATATCAAAACTATTTCAATAAAGTAACCTGATTCTTGCAGCCCAGAATAATATACAACGAATCTTGGCAACGGTGCATGGTGAGTGTAACTGTACAGACTAGTGTATTTTCAGACTGTTATGTTTTATTCTATTCCGGACTAGAGCATTCCCGATTTTCAGTTTTCTGTGATTTACCGAAATAGCTCTATGCAAATGCTGAGAAGGTTTTCAAATATATGTCATGGCAGATTCCATTTTTAGCTACTCGTTCGAGTGAACGAGTGAGAGATTTTTGGTCAGTGCTTAACATCGAGGTCTATATCGCTGGTGAGGCGTGACATAGAGCAGCACCGGAATGAAAGGGCGGGGGGAACGGGAGATCCCAGAGAAAACCCGCCGACTAACGGCATCGTCCGGCACAATTACTGCATGCGGATATCCGGGAACCGATCCAGCCAGGGATAGAACAAGGGTCGCCTTGATGGGAGGCGAATGGTCCGACCACTCGGCCACCGCGGCCCCTACTCGTTCGAGAAAATACCGCATGAAGAACTCAATGGCTTCGCATAGGACGCGCTTCAAGTGCGTTGCAGGGTGTTTAAAAGAGCATTATTTTTACGAAACTGTTCCCCACGTTCCGTTATGCTAACAAACGAAAAGAATAAACACGGTGGACAAGGGCGGAATGTCGTCGAGACACTTAGCTCATTTAACGGAGTTCAAGTGGGAACAATCTCAATTTTATATTTGTTCGAAATATTGTTCGTTTTGTAGACGTTGTTTGGGATTACATTTTCCTCTTTAAGAAATAAATTTATCTCAACCTGTTTTCTCATAACGGCACTTCAGAGCCAAAATTTTCATATTTTTAGTTCCATAAGCAGCAATAAACAATAGACGTATTGTAATGAAAATTCACTCTAAAACTGCATGGCACGGGCTACTATGTTTTAAAATACATTACACAAAATTTTTTTTTTTCAGAAATTTTGAATTGTTTTGCTTTTTTTTTTGTAGATTTTTTTATAAATACTAAAATATTTTGTAATTGATTTTAAACATGTCAAACAGTAGCCCCATGACATTTAGTTTCAGTGTGAATTTTTTCTTTTCATTATGTGCATTGGTCTTTGCGGCTTATAAGATCTAAAAACTAGTAAATGTTGACTTTTATGTGCCATTATGGGAAAACTAGTTCAGCTAAAAAATTTTTGTAAGAGGGAAATGTAACTATTGTCTACAAAACTAACACTATTTCATAAAAATAAAAAATACTACTTTTCATCCCTTGGACGCCTTAAACTATGTTTCTACGCCTTCCAACATAGATAACAACGACCTTTTTGGGTTGCCATAATCAAAAATGTACTAACTGGACGTACAGTACAGTAAAACGGGGTGAGGTTATGCCAAGTGGGTTGAGATTGTGAGAACGTAATTGTGTATATAAAATAGTAAGGCCTTCCTATTTTGGTATAAATTAACGAATTTAATTTATTCTTCAGGACTATGTATTACGCTTTTATTTTAAATTATTTGTAGATGTAAATTTACAAAATTAGGTTGTCACATTCTCACCCCACTTGGCCTCATCTCAACCCGTTCTACGGCATGTGAAACGCAGATAGAATTACGCACTGAAATTTGGCACATGCTTTCCACCAATAAAACTATATGGTGACCGCTTAAAGCCCTAGAGTAAAAACGGTTAATCGGGAATCCTCAGCGCTAGTTCTGCGCTTGGCTAGTGGGCGACGTTTGTTGCGCGTTTCAAGGTCACCCGTATAGCTTCGTAACTTCTGTGCTTCTAACGCGCAGTTAGGCGGCGCCATTAAAATATTTCTCTAGTTGGTCAGAAGACTGGAACAATTTTCTGTTCCGCTTGGCCTCGACCGGTCAAAAGTAACTTTATACGATTGCATGTTACAAATGTATGTATTTGAGCAATATGGCCTGCTGTTATTCGTACAGTGTAACTATCTTAATGACAAATCTTGGGAAAGTCGGCCGTGCTCTAACGTTGACCTCATCAGAAAGTCAGTCCACGCTGTGTTGCTGACGTAAGATTAGCTAACGAAGAACTTTCTTGCTCGTTACAAGTATACTGCCTGTGGTTTTAAACTTTTGAATAACTTTTCCATTTGAAACCTCTACGGGCCTGAGCAATGATTACGCTCGTAATTTCACTTTCTCTGCATTGAACGCGTTCGACTTTTCTGTTGCGTATTCATGCTTTGTGACGTTCACGCACCAAACAACTCAATCGTGGATACTAAGTATTATTATATGCTCAATGGCACGTAATTTCACGACGTAGGTAAATGTATGATCATTTGTTACGGACACTAATAAAACCCATTTATCAAGAAGAAAACGGCCATTGCCTGCCATTTTAATTCAACGCTTTAGTGAACTTTAGTCTGCATCCGGTCTCACCTGCTATTTAGATGTATTCGTTAAAAATAACGCGTTTACCTATAAGTTACGAATTTACTGGTTTTACAATGACGGCAAATTTATTTTATCTGGAAAACACGATGTGTGCAAGCTCCCGCCATTTCGTCGAAAATTATTTACAGTATGTTTGGACTTTTAAAACACGTGGTTCTATGTTTGTTTCTCTTCACAATGCTTGAAGCATATCTGTAAAACCTTTTTCGCTTCTATAGTTAGGTTAATTTTTTAAGGATGGCGTGTTCTATTGCTCTGTAATAGTTGAAAAAGTATACCATCGTACGGGGTACACTGCTGGGGTGATCGTCCCTAGAATGCAAATCCTGATATCGTCAGCTTAGTGCAACAACTAGGTAACTTAATTTTTCCATGTTTAAGTTATCTGCAGATGTCTTCACTACCCTTACCATTGTTCCTTTCAATGCATATACATTTATAAACGTGTTAATTAGGAGTAATGTTACAACACAAATCTGCATTTCAACAAATGACAATGTGTATGGCAAAATCAATTTTCAATATTACAATTGGATATCTCCAGCTACCTAGTTACCTAGTTGTAGCATTAAGCCCACGATATCAAGTTATTCTTACTGCTTTTATAGTTCGTCTGTCTCAAGGTAACTAACCAGGTTTCCAATTACATTTGTACCTATCTGCATGAGAGTCACTAGTATAGTATATATGTCTCAGGATGAAGATTGACTTATATCGCACAGTCAATATAACACATCGGCGAGTCAGAAATAACTATTTGTAAAAAGATAGTTTTTTTATGTTGGACACATTTCAACATGATGCCTATAACTATTTCTCTAACTGTGGACGGCCCAAAATAAAACAATTTCATACGATAAGTGAGTGAGGGAGAGATCTTGATCAGCGCTCATCATCGAGGTCTTTAGCGCTGGCGAGGGGTGACAGGAGGTCGGTATGGAGCAGCACCGGAATGAATGGACGGGGGAACCAGAGATCCCCGAGAAAAACACGCTGACTAGTTGCATCGTCCATCACGTTACCAATGACGTAATTAGTCTAAGGTGAGCGGATACTTAGAACCTACATCGGGTATCTTCGACAAACGTCGGCACAAACGAGCTTCTCTGTTTATAGCATTGTATAGCTACTCTAAACCGTATGCTCGTTGCTTGACGACGAACCGTCCAATTGTTATCGATACGAAATCGTTGCCGGACATTGTATCTTGCGAATGACTGACAGTAAAATGTCAATTTGAGTTAGTTTCTACGACGCAACGGAACTGTCCTTGTTAAGATTACCGAGAAAGGTGTAGCAGCAATGGTAAAACACTCGCCTCGCATCCTAGAAGAACCGATTTCGATTTCCGATGAGGCCAGCCTTAATCTGGTTTTTCACTCTCGTGTTAGTAGAATTTTAAGGCACTATATGTTTAATGTGTTTACTCAGATATGTACTAAGTTTTCGGGACAGATTTATCAAATTCAATATGTTTGGAAGTGAACAAATGTTACTACTGAATTGGACAGAACCTAATTACGTATCACGTTCTGTGAAGTAATGTTTGTGGGTTGTGTGATGACGTGTATTTATCTTCTAGTTTTGCGAATAATATTTATTTGGCAACGCTGACCGTATACTTCCCATACCTTAGGAAGAGACCAGCAGCTGCATTAGTCGGCAAGATTTGTCAAATGTGACAACGAAACTTGCGTGTTCTATTATGTCGCTTTGTTTGTTATTTAGTATTAATACTTTCCTCACCCCTTCAGTGGCAGTGGAAGTCTACTGTAAAGAACATAGAAAACAGATAGCGAAGTTCCAAGTTTCCAACCAAAGACGGATGACGTAATGCAAGACCTTCGATGCCTTGCAGCTGCAGTGCATCTCGTGGTTGTTCGGTTGCCAACATTGCAGCGAACATGTAAACTTTTTTTTGTTGTATTACTTTTACATTTTCTTTTAAAACAACGGGCTGACTGTTAGAGCGTACCCTCTGTGCTATTTACGTAAAACTTATAAATGTATTTGTTTTACGTTACCTAAGAAAACTTCAAGCAATTGCCCCAAGCACAGATGAAAACTTCCCTCTCCCTCAGTCTTAACCAGTTTTGTAAGCATTACTTTATTTTATTTTACTACTTTATAAGATGAGTAACTTAATATATAGCCCTCTCTCTCTGTCTCACTCTCTCTCTGTCTCACTCTCTCTCTCTCTACATATATTATACCGATGTGTGTATGTATATTCCTTATGGACTCCAAAACGGTTGGAACGATTTTGATGAAATTTTCAGGCAATCTTCAGATTAGCCCAGCGGGTGGTCCTGTGGAATTAGTTTTTGGATGTTTGCCAATTTTGTATCAGATTTTCCTTACAAATATATAAAATAAAATTTAAAATATAAAATTAATTAACTGAGTAGAATCGAGACTTGGAAGTGTGCGGCATGTCAATGTATAGACTTAAAATCTTGGCTATAGATAATTAGTGGCAACCAGATCGCTGCACAGGTGCCTCGTAAATGTTTTATATATTCATCTCTCTGCATTTGGGGATTTATTACTACATATTCTAAATTAAATATTCATATTGACGCATTGTTGGTAAGACGTGCAGTATTTGATTTGATCGTTACCGCATCATGAAGACAGGCTACATTCGCTGTCAAGGATCGTTGGGAAACACTTCAACTTACAATAGATTAATAAAGTAAAAACTGGAAACTAAATTATAATATTTTGGCTTTGCTTAATAAATCGTCGTAATAATATTCTTACTTACATTAATAAAATTTAAATTACTATATTTTGAAAATTTCGAAAATTGCTAATTGTAACATGCAGTTTATTTTTACAAATATATTGTAAGGTGAATCGAAACTATGGCCGTTATTTCTTTGGCGTACTCGTATATTGTACTTAATTATTGAACAAATATATTATTGGCTTCTCCGCCTGTCATATTAAATTTTTTTTTTTAATTTTTGTATTTGTCTACACGGTTTACTAGACCAGCTTCATTGCTATGCAGTTCCTGTATTAAATTCTGAAATAATTCAGCTTCAATATTACGTAGATTATTCAAGATACAATTTTACAAGTTAGCTATTTTCATATTACACGTGACTGTATGGACATGTTTCCTATCGCTTTTAAACGGGATTATATGGGACTGAGTTGAACTTCAAGGTCGGCAGGTATCTTTTTTTCTTTCTAACAACCCTAACTACAGTGTATTCACCAGCACGACTCATACGTCAACACAAGACATGCTTCCAAACAAACCCTTAGGAAATATCATCTTGCTGTATCAGCAAGTAAGTGAAAATTGTATCTCATTACCAATTAAACTCAATGTTTATGCTTACGTTCAATATCACGGTCTTATAATCCTTCCTGAAGATTTTTCCTGGACACAACCTTTATTACAGCCATATTTTGTAAATAAAAATAACCTTATTGTTAGAGACACTGGTAAATCGCGAGAAAAGTTGATAGTTTGTTAGACTCCAACAAGCTATGTAAAACACTGAAAGGTTTTGCACCTATATTGGCTATAGTTTATATGAAGCATTGTGTCCCTCTTCAACAGATCCAATTATAACTGTACAGTTTTAACACACAACATGTGTGATTCGACAGAAAACTGTTCACATGTGTCGCCGATTGAGATACTACAGTTTATTGGAGACTAAGTTAAATATTTTCGCGATTTTCCAGCGTCTCTACTTATTGTATAACTATAGTTGGTTACGCTTGGTAAATATTAAACTCAAATCTAGTCACAAGGGTAAGTAGATAAGCAGTACTAGACACACAAATGTATGCATGTGTGTATCTGCATATGCGTATATACAGCGTGACTGAAACTACCAAATAATAACAATACCACCTGAATGCTGTTCTAAATTGGAATCGAAAACGCAAGTAGCGAAATCTTGTACGAAATTTTACGTGCACAATGTGGCAACACTGCAGGGAGAAAGTCTCCTCTTGCACTCCAAGTCCAGGTATAATTTTTACGTCAAGTAAATTTATACTCATGTTTGGATTGCTCGGGATTTTAACTTGAACCGATGACATGCTGGTCAGAACATTAGCTGTAAGATTAGTGAGATATCTGTAGAGCGCAAGAGGGGGCTAACTACGCTGCTATGTTGCCAAATTGTGCATTAAAAATGTCATAGTACAACATTTTGCCACTAACATTTTAATTTCGATTTAGCTCGGTATTCGCGTTGTGTGCTCATTTTGTAGTTTTTCTGGACATTCTATATGTATGTATTTATGTGTGTGTATATGCACTTACATTATACACCAGGGCACGTCCCGTTTACATTACCAACGGCAATGAATCTTAGTCTATGTGTTACAGAACCTAGCGCGCAGGCAATACTGCTAGTGGCGTAGGGGCAATGAACGCTTCCCACAAAAATCAGCTTCGTTTATCTACTTGAGTAGAACATTATTTGTACGAACGACTGTCATTCCAGCATTTGCAGGTCACACTGGGACAGTTGGACGCTTTTTCCCGACCTAGGTAGAGTAGAGTCACTCGAGGGAGGGGTCGTCGTGTAATTAACATTGTGGGTGAGGGAGGTGAGGTGAAACTGGTGAGGTGTCTGAGAGGCGAGGTACAACGCTTGTAATGCCACAACATTCCCTAGTAGCAGTCAACCCACAACCCTCATCCACCCTTTCTCTAGCGAGGTGCTGCTGCCCTCTTGCAGAACAGCATAACTCATTCACTGACACTTTAGCAAGATTGAAGACCTGCGTCCCACCATGTTCCCTCAGGACCTCATTTGCTTGCCGTGACCGGGAGAGATAGCTCCTGTGCGCGAGGGGAGAGATTCTTCGGCCAAGTATAGTGCGCCAGGAATGCCACCGAGGTACTGTAGCCACCTGGATTCTGAAGAGGTCGCTGGAAGAAGAATCGTCAGAGCTTACAGTCGGTGGAAGAAGCAATGTTTTTCTTTTGAAGTTGACTTTGATATCTGTAATATTATTATTTAGTCCTTTAAACGGTGCCAATGGGTTTAAATGCAAATAAAAGCTAAATATATTTTACCCGTGAATGGGTTGTTTCAACAAGCCTTTTAAACGAAAAGAAGTGTACAATACGTGAACTTTCTCGAAGAACATGTCAAATAATAAATATTAAATAAACGTACTTTAATATTTTCCATGTATAACCTAACGTATGCTTGTCTGTTAGCCTCGTATGCGTTCATATGCTATTCATTCGATTGTGATGGAACTATTTTGTGTAGTGCGTGTGTCCTAGTGAGAGGACAAAACAGAAAACGGGGTACACAATAATTTATTGAGATTTTTAATTTAAAAAATTTTTCTGAAACTGTTGCCAATGATCCTAACATAAGTTTACATTATTTATTATTTCAAAGTTTTTTTTGTACTACAGTATTTTTAGAAAATCAAATAATTCAATCATAATAAATTTTTTTAATTAATATTATTATCAATATAAATGTATTACTTATATGTAATTTGAAGTGCCGAAAAATCCATCTATAGCTTTAACTAAGGAATTTTAAAAATATTTTTGCAGAAATATAGTTTTACAAAAGATATTGAAAATAGAAAATTCATATATATATATATATTATATATATATTATATATATATATATATATATATATATATATATATATATATTAATCACGTAAGGTAATATGGAGTGTTTGAACTGAACATTTTCACGACTTGAAGATATATTATACTGAAAACCATACTAACTAAGCAGCGGACAACAGCCAATGTTTCATATAAATAATGAGTGAACGCTGCAGCAGTAGGCTTAGTGGCTGCAGCGCTCGCCTCGCACAATGTTTATCTGGGTTCTGTTTTTCGTCGGTGTCGACTACCGAAATTTCTCACGTAGAAAACGTGGTGGATATTGCCGTTTCTCGAGGGTTCTCTCTCATCCTCTTTTTTCGCTTTCCATCTCTTTTCATCGGAGGGCTTCACTTCATGTTATTATTATTCACATTCCTGCAGACGTGTACGGGCGCACGGGAGATTAGTCATAAGTAGAGACATGAACTTTTCGCGAAAAGAATTTTGCCCCACTTTGTTCCAGTGCCTTATGTGCACGTCTGCAGTTCTGCTTCACATATATTGGCAGCGTGCCTTTGAACTGTGACGTTTCTCATTTGACTGTACCAATCACAATAAGGTTACTGTAACACCACACGTCTGTGATTTGCGTGTAAAACCCCACGA
>PNEQ01018623.1:0-53354 GCA_003012365.1 Medauroidea extradentata | reverse complement strand
GATATATTGACGATTAATTGAAAACGCTTTTCACCACTTTTCACCCCTTTTCACGTCCTTAGGTGGCGAATGTCGAAAATTCCTGAAATCACTTTTTAGGTATTTGAGTAAGCATCAATCCTAAACAAAAATCACGTCTCTATATAAAAAACTATGGGATCGATATATATCGAATGTGAGTCGAAAACTCATATTACCCAATTTTTAACTAGTTTAGGGCCGAATTCGGAAAATATATTTTAAATGGTACTTGGGATATTTACAAAAGCACCAATTTAAAGCAAAGAGTACTTCGATATCTCTATCGAGTCGATAGATATGGAAGGATAATCGAAAACACATTTCACGTATTTTCACCCCTTTAAATAAAGAATTTCGAAACGATTTTGAGTCCTGTCATAGACATTTGTAAAAGTAACCAATTAAAGTTAAAATCACGACGATAGCCAATTGTGTTTCAAAGATAAAGACGATTCTTTAAAAACACATTTTGTCCCTTTTTACTGCCTGGGGGTCGAATTTCAAAAAAACGTAAAACTACTTTTTGGGTATTTACGTAAGCAATATTATGAAGTGAATATCAACTCTCTATCCCGAAGGGTTCGATAGATATCGATAGTTGATTGGAAACACATTTAAGGTCTTTTCACCCCCTTAAATGTTAAATTTCGAAAAATCCTTAAATTGGCCAATATGCATTTTTACGAGTTTCCTATTAAAGTAAAAATCACGTTGATAGGCCGTCGGGTGCGAGCTCTATCGACGTTTCTTCGGAAACACATTTCACCCCTTTTCACCCCTTTAGAGGTCGAATTTCGAAAAATCCCTTCTTAGTGCTCGCCTACGACCTGAGGGGAACCCCTACAAAAAATTTCACGATTCTAGGTTCAGCGGTTTGGGCTGCAGTTTGATATGTCAGTCAGTCAGTCAGTCAGTCAGTCAGTCAGTCAGTCAGTCAGTCAGTCAGCTTTCATTTATATATATATATATATATATGTGTGTATTGTAAAACATTGAAACACACCATATCCCTAATTAGGGATTCAAAGGAGGGCACTAATATAAATCAAATTAATACCACACATTTGGTACGCGAGACGTATCAGATGATATATTCATGAAGTCATCAGGGACTTTATTCTAAGTTTCTTGAAATTTACATATAGATCGTGAAATAACGATTCTTGGAATATTTTAGATTTTAGTTATTTTAAGTGTCTCGGTTAGTTTCGATTCTCGTTTCAAAAAAATCGGGAGTTCTCGAGTGCTATGTTGCTCTCGAGAGCTGCTTCACAATCGGGAAGTCTAGCTAACAAACATGGCGGGCGAAGCACGAAGTTTACGTTTGTTACAAATCGGCACACTGTTTACGTATCTGAGTTCTCTAATTTTTGTATTTGATATAATAACATTAATGTTCCGTTGGAACCATAATTGTAAAAGCGGCAGTGAGTTCTTAACAAGTATTTCAGTTAGTATAGGCCACTTTGCTGACGAGGGGATGGCATGATGCTTGTAATATTCAACATACAATACTTTTCACATCTGCTCTTATTAAACGTCATTAACACTTTGCAGAGTATGCGCACACACTAAGTACTGTTTTATATAAGTACTCTGTTAAATTTGTTAAACAAAATTATTTTATTGTTTAAGTTATGAGTGTGCGAGCCCCCCCCCCCACACCCCCCTCCCCAACCCCCGCAGGACAGTTGGTTGAGCGGCCGACTTTGATACGAGGGGTTCTAGGTTCGATTTTCAGGTCTGGCTGTGTGCAAAATTTGTGTTTGACCGTTCGAGTAATTTCAGTTGCCGGAGTCAACCAAACTGTCAAGTAAAAGCTGCTCACGTCCTTTAACAACTAGAAAATGGCTTATGATAATCAAACATCTGAACTGATATTCCTGATTCACAGCTAAGCACACACTCGATCAAGTCACCTTTCAAACAAACAAAAAAGTTAATCAAAATTGGTTCATCCGTTTAGGAGCTACGATGCCACAGACAGATACACGGATACACAGGTTAAACTTGTAACATCCCTCGTTTTGTGCTGGGGTTTTAAAAATTACTACTAGACAACGTAACATATCATTTGGTTGACTTTTTAAGTTGCAGCTTATACCTTTCATTCTTTAAGCAAAGTCTCACTCAGCAGACGAAGCAAGCTTGATGCGCTGTCAAGGTCACAACGAAGGTAATAAAGAGGCTTAGAGAGGCATCGATACGGTCGTTAGCAGGTTTGTAATTATTCATAGAAGTAAATGCCGCTGTGCTCAAGCGTTCCATAAAACATATGAAAGCATAGATTATCCTCTTCTACTTCTATTACTTTTGTGGCACGTCATCTGCAAATCAGTTGAGTTAGTTGTGAATCAGTAAAAAAAAAAATTAAATTCGAACAACACTAATTATGTCATCAATGCAAATACCAAAACACCAAACCTATAAACATTAATAATTATGGTTGGCTTACTATAAAGGCACAGGCATCCACTAAAATGCATTTTTCATTAACGATCCCCAAGAAAAACATGGTAAAATATGAAAAAAAATATACAACGAACATTACGGATGGATCTAAATAATTCTTTATCAGCAGGTAGGTACATTTAAAGAATAAATGTACAAATATTTACTCTATCAAAGCGACACTATAAGTTTCCCAAATATCATTATAAATAATTTGATGTACATGTGATGCATAATTCAATAGCGCTAAGCGTATTGAACGTCAAAATTACAAAAAGTGGTTATTCAAGACTATTTTTTTTTCGCTAGCCAACAAGACTAATCTGCAATATGACAAATAAAATTACATTTCCTTAGCTTGTGCACCTCAACAATGCTGCAAGTGTGTGTGTATGTATATATATATATATATATATATATATATATATATATATATATATATATATATATATATATATATATATATATATATATATATATATATACACACACACACATACACACATTTATATTTCTTGTACACATGATTAAATTGGTCGTTTGCCAGAGACGCTAAGTGGTGTAAAGAGCTTGGGCCGATACAAGTTTATTATAAAACCGATCAACGTGTACGAGTGAAGTCTCCTTAAAAATAACATGTATAGAGAAAGTTATACGTGTGTAGGCCTACACTAATTTCAGGCTGTTCACTTATCTTATCTTTACAGTTTATTTTCTCGTTACCAAAAATTGCTATATTAAATACATTTTGTGGTATAAGGTATAAGACTCCTGGGCAGATTCTTTAAAAAGACAGCATGACAGAGCACGTTTCCTTTTTCGCCACACATTGATAAAGTTATCCCTAAAAGTCTCGAAGGGAGTATGTATAACAGAGAAGACTGCAGTTGAATAACTTGTGCATAGAGGCTAGGGTGAAGCTTGATGCACGTGCTGTGCCATCCTTAGTGCTTCCGCTCACCCAGGCCTCGAAAGCGCATGCACTCAAATGGCCGAATATTCACACTTCTGGATATCTTGATATCTGTAGACCATGATGTGTGTTTATATTTACATATTGTCACTATTCATTAATGTAATTAGGCTGCCTGTTTACCTGTTAATGTAAATGTATGTAATTCAACTTTGATTATCATTATTATAAACCACAAGGACCGCTTCGACAAGGTGGGGTAGCATCGGGCCAGTGATATCTTTGCTCTGATTCCTAGACGAAACACTGGTCATGTATTACTTTATTTGTAAAAGATCAGACATTATCCGAAAACAAACCTTCCAGATTCCTGAAGATTTTTAAAATCTCGATTCCTCTAACTTCTGACAATTGATATAGGCATTAATTTCCCTCAGTGTTCTAAAATTGCGAACCTAGTGAAACCATTAATATTAATTAAAATATAATTATTACCCACGCTCGACTTAGGCAGAGGCCTAAAGGTATCAACAAAAAGTTTCCGTTACACTATCTCAGGACTCCGCAACGAATATAAACCAACCTTAGAATTTACAGATGTCTTGGCATGTTGACAGTCATTACAACTCTTCACTCAAGACTCTGTTTGCATTCATATTAAGCTACACGAATTATTAATTTATTTTGAGCTTGGTTTTATAGGCCTCGTATGCACTCCGACAGAGAAGTAATGAAAATAACGCTGGGTAATATTCATGTATAGGCTCACGGAACCAAACCCGCATATTTACTCTCTCGTCTACAAGGTAAATACTCCCCTTAGTTTAACAATAAATTTCCCACTCATCAATTTCAATTTTTTTTGGAAGCAAATACCTTCCGGATCCTTCCCTTGCCATTTAGGATATTTATAAAAATTCTGAAATAAGGTACACTACTTTGCTACCACCTTGATCTTCAATTACTACAAACTCTGTTGTGTCGAATATTTTCGAAAGGGCATTAGCTACATTTTTTTCTACCGTACACTTATCTGATATTAATTCTGAACCTTTCAAGTCTTAAAATCCATCGACCGATTTACCCTAAATGTTGAGAGCTGGATAGCAACCAAGCAAGCACCTGGATATTATTCAACAAGTCAAACTCAGCAAGTTTAAGATAACAGTTAAACTTTTACATTCTGAATATGCATACTAAGGTTTTTTTTTTGTAAGTACTAATAACCTTGCTCTATCTCTGTAAGCGCACTGTTAGCACAGACGATCACCCTTCTCTCACAATGTTTACCCTGTAACTCGACTGTCACTACTGCTAAACTGCTAGCATAGACTTGACAAGTGAACCTGTGAATAAAGTCAGGCCAGTGTAGAACAGGAGGATAACATCATACTTCTACGACTGAAAAGGTTGCTTCTGCTCGTCTCCTCAACAAAAAATTGACATCCTTTTTCTTTAAGCGGTTTAGCGGCGCACATATCTCCCCATAACCCGGGATAAAGTTAGCAAAATAGCCAAACTTCCTCAAGAGCCACATAACTCCTTTGGCTTTCTTGGGGCAAGGGTAATTTATAATCGGTGTGATTTTATATATTTATATCGGCGCCTGTCCCTTTCTTAACACAAACTCCAAGTTTACTATTTTCTCCTTATCCAAATTGAACTGTTCAGATTTACTGGTAAAACCAGCTAACTGAAACCTATCTAGAACTAGTTGTATATGACGTAAATGTTATACATAACTTTTTTTGAACTACGTAGATGTCATCTAGGAAAGAAATAAAAATTAATAAATTGGGAATTTTCAAGTAAATTATTCAAAAAGAAGACGAACACTATTCCCCGAGTTTCGCTCCAAAATCATAATTTTCCACTCGAAGTGACTCCATGATGTTACGTGTGCAAGGAAAGAAAATATTAGCTAAAAATATACACATATTAACCCAACCAGAACAATCTGACAAAATAGCGCAGATGTGGAAAATATGATACCTACGCAGACCAAGATCATTTTCATTAACGAATGCTGTCTTGTTTAAAATATTAAGTAGTTGTCCAACGACGTCAATTGTCGGGAAATATGACAAATATGATGAATTTCATTACATGGCTGCCATGTGCTCTGAACATATCTATCCATTATGTCTAGTGAAATGCTGAGTATGCAGATGTATTTACATACATATTTACGTACGTCCAACAAACTGATGAACGAGCAAAGAATAGGAAAACAGCAGTGGCTGAAAAATACACCGGCTCCTAATTATTATTCTAATCGACCTAGTCCTGTCATCACTACATGTGTACTGCATGATTCCTGGAGTGAACATAGAATCAAGAAAATACCTTTAGAAACTGTCTTCTTCAAACTGACATTATTGAGATAAAGTAGTTCATACTATTTATGCATATTTCCGGTTGTGACACCACCTCTGTTCCATACAGGTAGTTTCCGAAAGGTAAAATTCATTCAAGAAGTAATTAAAATACCCATAAACTTGTTTATCCTTACAATGCTACTGGAATTTTACATTTTGGAGTTTTATTTGCAAGCAAAACTTTTATTCTCTCTCTCAATACATTTCTCTCTCTGGCGGAAACTCGTAAAGCTGTTCTCAGTACGAGACATCTGAACCTCTACATGAGAACTGCAGGGCGTTAGTCTGTTTATCAACTGTTTGACTAGTCTCTTTATCCATCGACAACGACAGTGCAAGATAATCCAGTCCTTGGGTGAATTAACAAACGTAGTTATGACAGGGTGTCCGTCTTATTCCAGATGAGTGTGTTTGGAACATCGTTAATGGAGAACACTCTCCCGTGCCAACACTACAAGTAACTGCACATGGAATAATTATGAAACAAATTCGCACAGTCAAATGCACTACTGCGAATGTTCATGCTCATGACGAACAGCTAGACAAGTGTGTTACCACAGGAAAGTTACGTAAATTATTATTTTGGCTGTTTAACGAATCAATTCACTACAATGGTAATTTTGCATCACTTTGTCCAGTACTTGGCAAGCATTGTGAAGTATTATATAATACAGTCGTTCTTTCTAGAAGTTCGGGCGTACGGTACCATTAGTAGACACGTACCCAGGTTGAATCACATATTCTATACTTACCTCTGTGATTGTTGAAAAATCTCAGAGAGAACACTGACTGACTAACTGAAGGACTGACTGGCGTATCTAACTGCAGCTCAAACCGCTGGATCTATGTGAATTTTTTTGTGCGCGTTCTCTTAAGTTCGTAGACGAGCTCTGCGAAGGGATTTTTCTAAATCCCGCCTCTAAGAGCGTGGAAAGGGGTAAATATTTATTTTATAAGATTATTCTACATAGCTCGAACCTGAAGGCCTAATGTCGCGACTTTCATTTCAGTGGGTCAATCATAAAAAAAACATATTTCCGAATTTAAGTGCTTTATGAAATTCAACATTTCAGGGAGTGAAAAGATCTGTAATGTGCTTTCGATTAATTATCGATATATATTTGACCCTTCGTGATACGGAGTTACTTTTTACTCCAAAACGATACTGATTTGAATAATCAGAATATAGTTTATTGATAATTCAAAATTAGATTCCCAAAGAGTAAGAAGAGGGGAAAAGTGTTTTTCATTATTACTCTTAACAGCTTGAACCCAATGGTCCATCGTCGTGATTTTTAATACCATTAGATACGTATTAAAATATATAACATACGATTTAATGAAATTTCGAAGGTCTTTTATTAAAAGGGCGAAAAGACGTGAAGTGTGTAATCGATTAAACTTCCATACCTATCGAACCAATCGAATTACCGAAGTGTTCATTGATTCAGATTAATGTTTACGTAAAGACCGGATATATATATATATATATATATATATATATATATATATATATATATATATATATATATATATATATATATATATATATATATATATATATATATATATATATATATATATACACACGCACACAAAATCGATCACACAGATTTTTTAGATATTGACGTGAATTTTGCTTAAGATTTATGCTTACATAAATACTTGAATAGAACTTTATTGTTATTTCTCAATTTGACACCTAAGGGGGTGTAAAGTTATGAAACGTGATGAAAGGTGTTTTTAATTAGTCGTCTATATATTCTAAAATCAACGGGCTATCGTCACTGCTTCTACTTAAATATGACGCCCATACAATAGCCTGTTTTTATTCTAAATCTGAGGGGATGAAATTATATGGAATGTGTTTTCGATAAATCCACGAGAGCTACCGAACCCCGAGCTATATTGTTGCTTTTCTGTTTTATGATGATGAATATAAATGTCCGTAAACATATTTCAGAACTTTTCTCAATGGAACTCTAAGAGATGTGAAGGGATGAAAATAGTTTTATAATGAATAATCGATTACACTTTGACTCAATGGGTTGTCGTGGTGGTTTTCATCTCAACTGAATACTTATACAAATTTTTCACACGTTGTGGTAAGCTTTAGCAAAGTTTGATCACTAAAATGGTGAAAAAGCGAAAATTTGTTTTCATTCACCCCATTATGTCTACCCAACCAGTTGATATATTGAGATATTGTTTTGCTTCAGAAAGATGCTGACGTAAATACGAACAATAATTAGCCCAGTTTTTATTATGAGAAATTAACTCTCAAGTACCCGGTTTGGGGTGGGGAAACAGTATATGTAAACCTCACAAAGCTGACTATCCAATAAGGCAAGTGCAACATTAAAGGAGTATTTAATATGGAACTTAACATTCTGCAATAATACCGTTATATATGGCTATACAAACTTTGTGTGTCCAGTGACTGAATATTTTTTTAATCTACGGTACGTGTTGAGGGCACTGTCATAAATAATCACGCTAGATGTAAACGAGTCATCATACCACGTATACTTAAACCATCCACATATTCTCTTATATTCCATGTCTGTTGTACTATGTCTATAAATAAGGCCCGGGGCAGTTGTTAAGATTGGCAAGAATAGATTAAGGACAGTTTTTCACGTGGCAGCTATAGCTACGTAGCCAGCTGCAGAATTAGCTCAACCTGCAGCTTGGTTAGCCTTAAACTTGGTGGCCGAGCTACTAATCTGGCGTATAAAGAGGTCCTTCAATTGAAGTAAGTACTCGTTCTTACGAGTAATACACGCGGAATAAGACGCAGGCGGACTGGCAGCTTACGTCATAATATTGATTGTTTGTTCGTCTTCTATACAGTTCTGTACTAGTCATCCAACTGCGATGAAATTTCTGCAAAAAAAATTGGGCGGGGAAGGCAAAACGAGGTAGAAGGACAGAACATGATACAAAAAAAATTGTGATAAAATATACTTTTGTGAGCTGTTTGAAATATTTTTAAGCAGGAGGGGTAAAACGAAGTATGGCGTGGCAGAATGGGATATTCGAAAAACTGAATATATATATATATTTACACATAAATAAATATATATATATATTATATATAAATATAACTTTGGTGAGATGTGCAGGCTTCCGCGAAGTTTTTAGCTTAATAAATTACTAACTTTTGGAGGGAGGCAGGTAAAAATTGTTTATAGGGGCAGAAAGAGGTGCCCAAAAAGATTTTAATTTATTGAAAAAAAATTGGTTTCTACCAAAACAAATTATAGTTCAGCAGAGGTGGGAGGCAAAACGCGGCGGAGAATGAGATTTCAAAAGAAAAAGTGGATACCTTTTTTTTTTTTTTTTTCAAAATATTTACAAATAAAACGGAAATGAATGACTTTAAATAACATTTCGCTCCATTTAGCACTTTTCAAAACGTTTTCTGTTTCAGAAATATTATTGCATTAAATAGAAAACCACACAAACGAAGTTGCGGGAACCAACGAGTTGTCTTAAAAAACATATTTGGAAAGTGTTTTTTTGGAGGTGCCAATTTATTTTACCTGACTACGGTTAATTGTACTATACGTTAGAAAGAAAATGTGTTATCTTATGGGAGAATTTGGCACAAGGAAAAATTCTGCTGCTGCATGATGCCCTTGTGTCACTAACATGATGAATTAAACTTTGCGTTACATGATAGTACCACACGTGTTTGTTCATAAAATATTGTGCTTGTATTATTTTATGTTTTACACTGATAATTGTCTAATTATAATATCCTTACTATATTTTTAAACTAATAGGTACGCCTGTAAGATGTATTTACTTATATATGCAGTGGAAATAAGAATTCGTGCACTTGGTTACATGTTCGTGAACAACAGCGAGGACACATCGCTAGGAAGGTCATCAAAATATATTTATTTCCTTGTATGAAACGTATTATGAACTCGTAAGTGCTATGTTGTATTTAGAAACTTAATCATTTACACATGTATGATTATGTTTTGTATAAAGCAGGGTAATTTTACAGGTTCTGTTTTTGTGGCTACGACAGTTAACACTGAGCAATGGATAAACGAACAATTCTTATTACATTTCGTCCAAATGAATTTTTTTTCCATATATACTTAACAAAGATTATTATAAAGATCAGATAAGATAATATTGTCGACATAAGTGTCACTTAAAAATACCTAGGAACATGTTAAAAGTGCCCTACGTATTTAAACAATTTTGATGACATTCGATTTTATTACAAACAGAAACCAAAATGTCAGTATTTCCAGTAAAATATCAACTTCGGTGCTCCTAACAGCGAAACATTTTCCTGAGCCAAACTTTTAACATAGCTTTTTCTTACCTGTAGAATTGTTCTGATAATATCTCGCATTTCGCATTATTCTTATTGGAAATAAATATGTCAAAACGTGACATTTATAGGACTCAACAATCGCTCACAACCAGCAGTGTAGTAAAATTTTTCCACAGTAGAAGTGTTTTGCCGGTGCTAGCGCATTCAAATATATTAAAACAAAAAAAAAAAATTAAATTAAATGAAGACTGCGAACTTTATATATCTTTATATATATATATATATATATATATATACACACACAGAAAAAATTCTTGTCGCTATATTTTAGATTTCAGCATAAAATTTTCAAATAATTAGAATTTTAAAAAACGAAACAAGATTTAAATAAATTTCCAATTTTTTTTTCACAAAAGTATTTATTAAAAAAATTTCACCATGAAAATTTACATAAACATGACTTGAAAATTAATTTTTAAAATAATAAAAAATATTAGTTTATATTTTAATTTCAGTAAAAAAAATTATTATAATGTAGCACCTGGCCTACTGTCCACATAAATTTAACATGAATTTATCTAATATTTAAATAAAAGATTAAGGTTTTTAATATGTAAGTTTAATAATTTATAAGCAAGAAGCAATACAAGCAGTACATATGATTATATTTATGTTCATTGAGAGAAGCTGACAGACTTGAACACTACTAATATAACTAGATAGAACAGATTCATAATTATGCGTGTAGAGTAGCAAGTTGGACAGCACGAGGTCTGAAGTCTCTAAGGCCTCCGTGTAGAATGATGGCGTCCTCAAGATGGTGGGCCCATAAATACTGAGTTGGGTGTGGTGCTTGGTAAAACTGGATCTCTCCCTCTCCTCTCTGGACGTTGATAATAGTACCAAGCGGACATACTCCTCTTCTCCCGTCGCCTTGAATTGGCCGCACGATATAACACAGTCTTTGTGCAAGAGACATAACTGGTTTTCACTGGCTCAGTCACGAGGCAGTGCATGTTGAACAAACAGGATATGACCATATGGAAATACTGGTCATGTGAGGGCTAGTCACGCAGCCATGAGTCTGACAAACAACTCGAAATAACTTGTACCGGTGTGTAACTACCGGTTAGCCTTGATAACTTGTGAGCGAGGCGAACGGCTTTCTGATGCAATGTTCTTGGCTGTGGCTGGGCACTAAAACCACTTTCTCCCCCCTAAGACTAGGTCTCCCTTGTCTGAATATCGTTGGTTCGATGCTCGTAAAAATCTTTGTAAATGCTATCTTGATTGGACTGTAGTACTTGCAAGAGCAATAACGTTTTGAGACTCCTCCTGACTTCAACGGGAAGTGATGTTCGGTGCGACGACAGCGTCGTCGCTAACGGATGTGCTCTTTCTAGTTGAGCTGATACGGCTCGCTGCGCAGCGCGCAATGTTGTCTTGTGTTCTTGAGGTGTATGAATCTGTTCCATGCTCAAGAAATATAAAATACATTGTACTATCGGACCTAACCTACTTTTACGTTATGTTAACTTTGTTAAAACTAAATTAAAATATTTAAAATAAATATAGCCTTATCAGCTTTTCCCTAGCGAATTCACATATCTCAATCAGGAATTCACTATTGGAAATCTGAAACAATCAATACATATTAAACAATCAATACATGACATAATACACTTTAAACAATTCATGATAGACACATAAAACATTTTTGAAATCTCTTGTGATAAAAGTTCTTTCTCTTTCGGTGGTATCATTTTATATCAAATGTCTTTGACACGGGGCATTTTCTCTGTTGTAGATTTATATTTATCATGCAGTGTACATTGTGATGATTTCTTTTATGTGCTATTAATTGATTTCATAATTGAAATTTAAATCACTAAACATTAAAATATTTACTCTTGGCATATATACGCAAACAGTATACAATTACTTGAATATGTGAACAGTAAAAAAATTGAATATTGACATATGATTAATTTAACATTAACTTGTGATTAATTGAATATATTATATATTTGGATTATTTAACCCTTTCATATGAACATATGTATTTGTTATGTGAGTGATTTTACACTTTCCTTCCATCTCGTTTTCCTTAAACTTTGCAAATTTTCCCTTTATTCATTTAAATGCGCACTTTACTCTGCTTTTTAACACTTTTCACAACACTTACTGTAGAGGTACTCCCTTATTCGTTGCTTCTGATGGCTGCATTACGACTAAAACAAGTCGTAACAACGGACTGGTTACGGTTCGTTGCAACTGGAACATATGATGCTGGAACGGACTGCTGGGCTCTGCTCGGGTTCTCGCACAGCTCGATGTCCTCGGATCGACTCTCGGATGAAGCAACATGGGCTGCCATCAGCTTGCGTTGTCCATCCTCCTTCCTGTGTAGACGTCTCTTTGCCAGGGATATCACCTGTCGTCTCAGACAGAATAGGACGAGTATGAAGATTCCAAGACCCGTAATTATAGCTAAGGATGTCATCTCTTTATTTTCTCGTAGTTCTGTAATCTTATCGTTCTTCAATTGTTTGACTTGTGACATCAAGTGTTTTAAATCGACTTACGTTCCATAATTAATATGACTTGTATTTATTTGAAATTCTACTTCTGCTATTTCAATCTTATTACTTTCTTCTGCTGTTAATAAGGACTTTGCATCTGGTAACTTAACATCTTGGAAATTATATTTTACTTGAGTTACTTTGTTACTATGTGGGAGTAGTTGAATTTGATTATTCAAACATGCAATTGCTTACCTGAGAATTCCGTCCCTGTGCCTGTACCGTTTTATTTATCTGAACAAACCTTAGTAATTTTCATTGTTTCTGATATTGAATACAGCCAACTATTTCCATCAACTGACCTAATAAACACTGGCATAAATGAATTACCTAGAACGTCGCTCTTACACAAACTATAATCATGACTCGTAGTCTCTATTACCATGCTCATTAAACAATTCGGAACCTTTATAGAAAATGTAGGGACATTGGCTGGAGAAACTAAATTACTACCTCCTTTACATTCACTTAAATCAGCCTCCGTCATAAGAGCATATAACTGTCTGTTCTCTGAAATACCTATATAAGGATGATGTGGTACAATCTGAACGTATATCTTTAACTTCTGATCAAGGATTGGAAATTTATAAGCTCTATAAATCGTAAAATATATGGTCATAAATTTCAAAGGAAATTCAATTATTATTTGTATACTGTCTGTAGTGCCTAAGGCATGTACCTTTGTAATATCATAATAATTATACATGTGATCTAACACTACTCCTGCAATCAACGTTTTATGGTCTGGAAAATTTTAAAGATATACCTATTAATATTTCTGACAAATTACCTGGATATAACAGTACACTAGAAAGTTTTCCTGTCGATATAACATCTAACTATGTTTTTATCTCTGTCACTTCTTGTTTCAACAAAATATTCTACTGTGTCTTCTAACTCTCGTACCACACTATTATAATCTACCGTAGCTTCAATTATATCCATGGTAACTTCAATTTCTCTATCTTGCGAACACCTTGCGCTAATTTCATCAAGTAATTTCATGGCTAAATCTGCAATATCATTCATATATTTATCTACTTTATCTGTTAAGCCATTAATATACGTTAACTGTTCTTCTACTTTATGTATCAATTTTCTCCTGTTTCTCGTTTAGCTTTTCCATTATCTCATGTATTCTGACTTAATCATCATTTGTAAGAGTACCGAATAAAAACTTTAACACCGAACCACCTACATCAATTAATCCTCTCTTAACTCGCTTATCTGCCTTCGGCAATATCATCAATAATTCAGAAACTTCCTCTTCTAGATCATCAATCATTTTATTAAGAACTGGGGATTTGTGATGTATTCCCGTAAGAAGACTCATAATGTTCATGTAGAATTTTCTCAACATAATTTACTCTCTTTTTAATTGTTGACACTAAGCTTCCTAATTCTCGGATGGGTAGGTCTAGCACAATCGTCCACTTGTCTCCCGTCAACAGCAGATCATTTTGTTGCACCAGTATCATCCCAGTTCCTAGGGTGTGATCTGCAATGCAAACCAATTTCCTGATTCAAAGTCTTTATTTCGCTCGTTAATTTCTCAACATAAACAATGTCACAGCGACATATCTAACATGACAGAATATTTGACACTCATCATTTATTTAATTTTTTCTCATCAACATTTTCCTCTCTTACATCAGTCATTTCACCTAGATTATTTCTCGCATTGGAATGCAAACACAAATTATGTCTCTCATCAACTGTAGATATGATTTTTTCCCTATAAAATCTCGACGGTTTCCACTCGTCGTCTACAACATTATTTCATTTGCCTCAATATCTCTATCTCTCTGAAGGCTATCTTCACAAGGACTTTCTGCAATTATTTCTTCTACGTCACCTATCTCATTAATATTGTCTATCTCATTTGTGTCATCTAGAAAGGGGCGTGATGTGGGATACCTACCACTATCATCAGAATCATCTACTGAACCTCTCTGCAATTCAACCCTTTCGACACCATTACTATGCACATTATCATTATTTACAGTTCTGTACTTTATGTCATCCTTTGTTTTCTTTGTTTTCTGTGGATCTAATATTCTAAGTTCTGTATTTGTTTTCACAGTTACCGGGTTACCTGGTCCCGTGTCTCCCTTCGACAATCTCAATCTATCACTGTGTACATTTACTTTAGGTTTATCTAATTCAATCTCATGCATAGTTTTACCTATCTTATGCAATACTCTATGAGGTCCAGACCAGTACTTATGAAACTTCGACATTGTACCTTTCTTAACACTGGATGTGTACAAATATATGTAATAACCTTCCTCAATATTTGGCACTTTAGATTTCTTATCTTAACCCTGCAGTAAACAGGTGGGAAAAAGTTCCATGACTGCACGGTCATTAAAATATATTTATAATCTACTAGTTTGAAAAAAAAAACATCTAGTGATAAAATATTTTATGCACCAACTTACATTCAAAGAGCATATTTATATAAAATATTGTACATATAAAAACAATTATATGAGTAAAAAATTTTTATGAACACTGCCCATTTTTATGATCGCATTTACACACCAAACGCTATACGCACATATTTTTTTTAGGTACATTACAACTAGTCCTTACACTCATCGCACGCAAACATGGAATACTCATAACATTAATTTCTGATATTTAGATCACCAGAATCCAGTTTTTTCTACTTTTATGAAATGCACAGTTTTCACTTTTATTTCTATGAGTATTTGAGTAATTTTTTTCTGTTTACACACACATCTCCTGTTTCTTATCACTAACACATGTTTACAAAAATGTTAGGTAGCCTACATACAGAAAAGGATATTACTGTCATATATTTTCGACACTAAATTCTGGTTAGCATATCACACCTGATCCTTACAACCATTGCACATAATGACAGAATGCTCCAAGCACAGATATTTATTGCAGTTGAAACATGAGTATCTGGTTTTCCTGTCTTTACAAAATGCACACCTTCCTCTTTTATTTCCATGATTTATGTCGTGTGTTTTCTGCTTTGTACCAGAAATTTTTTGTGCAGCTTCTCGAAAAATTCTAGGCAGGTATTTTGAAAATGCTCTCTCTTTTATGTGTGGTTCTGTGAGGTCAAACATGAGCTGTTTCAGATGAGCTCTCCGATTTTTCGCCACTGGAGAGTCAGAACAATTGGTCCTAAATATCAAATATGAGTTGAAGGCTTCAATGTTCAATAGACTGTAAAATATTACCATACTCCAGCGTCTGGTGTTTCTGGCAACATTGTAGGATGCTACACTTTCATCAATGCAATCTACGGCACCCTTAGTTGAATTATAAAAAGTGATGATTTCTGGCTTCTTCTGTTCTCCTGTTGCATTGTCAATCTTATCATCACTATGCATTGATGACATCAAGATTACAGTTTTCCCTTTTTTGGGGACATGCGAAACCAGAGTCATTTCCTCACGAAATCCGAACAGACTGCTGTGTGTTTCTCTATTTGCAGCACTTGTGACAATAACTGGTAGTTCCCTTTTATTTTTTCGAACTATTCCAAAAATGGTGATTTTGTGATCTTGTTTCATTTTCTTGACAATGTCAAAGGAAGTAAACCCACTGTCAATCGTCAAATTACGACTACTCCCGAAAATCGGTTTGCACATTCTCTCTACAACATCATTCGGTTTGAAACTTACATCATGGTACTCTCCTTCAGGTTGTTTGCCACAGTAGATTTCTAAATTGTAAGTATATAGCATTTTAGCATCAACAAGTGCAAACACTTTCATGCCATATTTGCATGGTTTAGATGGGATGTACATTCTGAAACTACACTATCCTCTAAAGAATAGTAGCCTTTCATCTAGTGTCACACATTCACCAACACAAAAATGTTTCTTGCAAACTTTGTTGAATGCTTCAAACATTTCTCGTACTGGAGCAAGTTTGTCGGTCTTTCTCCTTTCCACCCTCGTTTTAACATCATCGAAACAGATGCATTTTAGAAGGAACCTGAAATCTCTGAATGCCATTGTCATTGGAAAACGTTCTGTCCCTAGCCCATCAGTCGACCAGAAATCTTGAATATTCATCCTTCCCCCATGAAGGAAGCCCATACCATATAAAAGTCCTATGAGAGCTCTTACTCTATGAGTGTAGTAGATCTACAATCACTAGGATCCTGGTATACACAATATATTTTTGAAATGTAATTGTTTGTGCACAAAACAATATTTTCCAAAATTTCATCATTGAGAAATAAGTCCCAGCAGTCGATAACACTGTTTGCTTCCTTTGCACAGCCTATTACTCCTTATAGTATTTTTACAATATTGAAACTTCTGGTGTGCATGTTTTGAGTAGGCCTATGCATACTCCATTTTGTTTTTTTGTCTTTTCTCATAAAATACAAGTCTTTTTCTGCATTTAAATTTTCAGAATCACCTAAACTGTCTTCTTCACACTCACTTTCAGAGTCAGTATTTTCTTCATTTATAACACGCTCGGAGTCAGCAGAAGAGTCCACACTGTCTGAAATGTCAACTTCTGTCAGGGGTTCTTCTAACAGAGCAATTACTCTTTCTCTATTTCTGGGATCGTCCAAATTGAAGTACTCTTTTCACTTTGCCCTATAAATAAACACAAAGAACATACCTTTCAATTTTATTAAACAGAGCACAAAAAATATAAACAAATAAGAAAATGAAACATTTGTAAAATACTTACATGACTGCACAAGTTGGGTCTCCAGACCTAGTAAGCACAACAGTATAGCACAGAACAACAACAACCACAGCTACATCGATGTGACTGTACTGCACTACTGAAGACAAGGAGAGAGGAAGGTACAGTAACCCACACCACGGTAGCTGCTGCTATCTGTGGAGAAAAGGATAAAAAACAAATGTGTGGGTCTGAGAGACCCAACCCGTGCACTGCCAGGATAATATTCTTTCTGTTTCTCAAATGCTACTTTGTTCCTCTCTCTTCTGCTCTTCTACTAATTTTTCTCTCAACCTATCGACATGTTCTTCTACAGCATTACCCCTCTGAGTTGCTTTTTCTCTCTGACAACTGAGGTGCCCTAGGGTTGGTTCTACTGCAGGATTACCCTTCTGATTTGCATCTCCCTGACAAACGAGGTCCCCTAAGGGTGGTAACCGAATATATTTCCCATACAACATAAAATGTGGACTATATCCTGTTACTGCATGTGGTGTTGTCCTATATGTGTGTACAGCATAAGGGAGGTAATCTTCCCAATTACTCCCATACTCATCTACATAACATGATATCATATCTGCTAGAGTTCTGTGTAACCTCTCAACTCTACCATTACTCTGAGGTCTAAACAGTATCACCTGTAACTTCTTAATTCTCAATAACTTACATGTTTCTAACATCAATTTCGACACAAAATCCATAAGTAAGCTCTCTGGACAACAATGTTTGAACACTATCTGTTTTACAAAATGTTTAGCTAGTCTCCGCACTCTGATCTGGTATCGAAACTGTTTCACAATATCTTGTGAAGTAATCTATAAATGTTAATATGTATTTATTTCCATTTCACCCATCGGTAATGGACCAAGAATATCCAACAAAACTAATTGGAATGGATATGTTACTTCTGGTAAGGAACCTAATGGAGCTCTTACTGCTTTATTACTTTTTCTACATATGCAATCTTCACATTTTAAAATATATTCTTCTATGTCTTTCTTTAAACAAGGCCGCCAGTATATTGTGCTAAGCAAATTCTGAGAACGTTTTACTCCCTGGTAAGTTGAAAATGGAGTTATGTAGTGTTGTGCTAATACTTTAGAAACAAGATTTTTTGGTACTACAATTAAATTTCTATCTCCTTCTTTCTTACATAAAATCCCTATATCATCTTTAAAATATTCTTCCCTATTTTCTCTAATTATCTCTTGACAAACTCTATCCTCACTTTGTTTCTTTACAATGATGTCACTTGAAATAATATCTGTGTTTACTGTATTCACCATCCTCGATAAACAATATGTGTTAAGGTGCTTTTTACCCAGTTTGTGTACTACTTCGTATTCAAATTCTGACAATCTCAATGCCCATCTAGTTAATCTAGAACCCAGATCTTTAAAATTTAAATACCATTTTAATGCTGCATGATCTTTCATGACCTTAAACTTCCTGCCACAAATAAGCTCTAAAATACTTTGTTGCAAAAACTAAGGTACATAATTCCTTTTCTGTTGTACTATAATTCAATTCTGCCTTATTTAAGTGTCTACAGGCATATGCAATTGGTTTCTCCTGTCCATCTCTCATCTGAGACAAAACTGCACCAATAGCATAGTTACTAGTATCTGTACTCACTATAAATGTCTGTGAAAAATCTGGATATATTAAAATTGGATAGGACACTAACTTATCTTTCAATGATTTGAATGCTTCTTCTTGTTCTGAACCCCAATTAAATAGTTCTTCCTTCTTTGTCAGCTTAGTTATGGGTCTTGCCAATTCGGCAAACTTCGGAACAAACTTTCTATAATATTGAAATAAACCTACTACTTATCTCACTTCGTGTACATACTTTGGTTTGGGAAGCTCTTTAATTGCTTTCAAATTCTTAGGGTATGGTTCGACTCCATGCATACTTACAACATGACCTGAGTACTCTACACTGTCTTGCACAAATGAACATTTACTGGGTTAAATTCTTAAATTGGTCTCTTCTAATCTACTTAATTCTTTATGCGTTCTCTCTGAAAATTCCTTTATTGTATTGCTAAACATTATAATATCATCAAGGTATACTTAACACTTCGTCCCTAATAAACCTGTTAGGATGTAATTTTCCATCAATCTCTCGAATATAGCTGGTGAGTTACATAATCCAAATGGAATGGAAATCTATTAGACACGTATTTACCCATAAAAGTTGCGAAGCTTGTCTTCTCTTTTGCTTCGTCTTCCAGCTCTATCTGGAAATACCCACTTGCTAAGTATAAGGTAGTGAAATAACGCGGTCCATGCAAAGAATCTAGGGTTTCCGTTACGTTTGGAATATGATACGGGTCTTTACATATCAAATTATTAAGATACCGGAAGTCGATACAAAATCTCGACTTAATCGATCCATCTTTGTTTCTTTTCTTCAATATAACAACTGGAAGCTGCCAAGGTGATTTACTCTATGAAATTATCCCTTTTTCTAACATATCGTTTACTTGTTCTGCTATTACTGGTTTCAATGCATGAAGATTTAACTTAAACGGTCTGGCCTCTCCTGCATCTATTTTATGCTTTAACAAGCTCGTACACCCGAAATTTAAACTTTCTTCTAACTGGAATACATTTGAAAATCTCATTAACACTGCGAACATTATATCAAAATCAGCCTTCTTTAAATGATTCAACTTATTTCTCACTATATCCTCTATCTCCTTAATCTCCTCCTCAGACAATGTATTTCTCCTAACAACTGAACAACTTACTGATGGACCTAACACTATTAATATAACTAGATAGAACAGATTCATAATTATGCATGTAGAGTAGCAAGTTGGACAGCAGGCACACAGGACTTCCTTCTCAGGCAGCACGAGGTCTGACATAGAATGATGGCATCCTCAAGATGGTGGGCCCATATATATTGAGTTGGGTGTGGTGCTTGATATAACTGGATCTCTCCCTCTCCCTCTCTGGGCATTGAAAATAGTTACCAAGCAGACACACTCCTCTTCTCCCATCGCCTTGACTTCAGGGGCGTCATTTCAGGTTTTTCCAGGGGGGGGGCAAGATTTTGTTTTCTGACAGTGACCTTGTTGCATCTTTTTTATTAATTAAGCATGTATAAATTAGATACTTCAATAATAAAACTTCAGTTTTATGTCCTTAAGTTAGCATTATTTACATTCAAAAATACAAAAAATACATTTACACACAAAATTTCCAAATCCAGGGGGGGCATTTGCCCCCCCCCCCCTGTAGACGCAAATGACGCCCCTGCTTGACTTGGCCCCATGATATAACACAGTCTTTGTGCAAGACACATAACTGGTTTTCACGTGGCAGTGCATGTTGAACAAACCGGATATGACCATATGGAAATACTGATCATGTGAGGACTAGTCACGCAGCCATGAGTCTGACAAACAACCCGAAATAACTTGTACCGGATGTGTAACTACCGGTTAGCCTTGATAACTTGTGAGCGAGGCGAACTGCTTTCTGATGCAATGTTCTTGGCTGTGGCTGGTCAGTACAATAATTATTAAAAATAAATATTTTTTAAAAATTTAAAGTTTTTTATTGTAAATACCAGCAAAAAGTTGTAAGAAAAAAATGGAGAATGCAATAGAAGAAAAAATTAAATATTATTGTCTGTATTATTTGTTTGTAAACATCATTATAATAATCTTGAATAAAAAGCTTTACTTAAAATATATTCAACAAATAATACAGTTAGAAATTTTATTGTTAACTATATAAGCAGAGAAAATCCTACCGATTGGTAAGATGAGATTTTTTTGTTTAAACCTGCATTATCGGAAGATTTTTATAACAGAATTTCAAGATATAGTTGATTGGGAATGTATTAAAATTATCAATAGAATTTATTTAAAAAATTCATGATTAATTTCTATCAGAAAATTTTATTGAAAAATTTGGAAATATAATAAGTTTATTTTATATTTCAAAATATCAAAAACTATCCGAGAGTTGTATTGAAAAGGTTCAAAATAAAGTAAATTTGGATAAGGTTTCTAGTTTTAAAGAATTAACGGAACAAGTCATTGAAAAGTTCCGAAATGAAGTTAACTGAAACTGGATTTCACAATGTAAAATATTATCAGAAGGAATTATTGAAAAAATATCGAAATAAAGTTAGTTGGGGAAGAGTTTCGTATTTCAAAATTTATCAAAATAATTTAAGGTAAAGTTCCGGGTATCGTATTCAAGATGTTGATCTATTTTAATTTTTAAAACTATTAATTATTTCAAGCAATAAAAAATTAAGTACTATATTAAAACAATTTTAATTTAAAAAACACCAATTATTAACAACTGACTCGTTGTCTTTTAAATCTTTATGTAAATATAATTCTAATGGTTTCTTCATATTTCCATTCGCAACAAATTTTTCACATAAAAACATGGTATTTTTCTGTCATTTTAGAATTATTTTTTTACAGTCGTAGCTGGTACAATCTACGCCATATTTCATAGTTTTACTTTTCGAAACCTCAGAACATCACTTTACAATTTTGCATTTCGTACACTTTCTAGTAATATTTTCTGATAACTCAACGGATTATGTAAACGTATTTGTAAATGATTTTTCATCCATGCTTTTGTATTATATTTTTCACATAAAGTACATGGATTTTTTCTAAACTCATAACAATAATAAACTATAATATGTTAATTTGTTACATTTCTTACGAACTCAGAAAATTGTTTACAAATCTTGCAGACAGCACATTTTATAAGTCTTTTAATTCTTTTAATTACATATATAAAACCCACATTATTTTTAATATTATTAAAAACTACATAATTCAATTTTCAAAAATAATTATTTAAAAGAAATTAATAATAATAAACTTATTTCTATATCAATAGAAACATAAAACTTGAGAGAAATATAATTGCAAATGTTTGGCACGAATTTAAGTGAAAGGAGTTATTTTTAAAAGGAGTAAAAAAACTAGTGTAACACAATTAAAATGTAATGTTTGTGAAAATTAGTATAAACCTTCTCATGAAGAAAAACATTTACGACTAAACATAAAAATAATATTAAAGATATACGTGTGAAACATGCAATGTTGAGTATAAACAAAAATTGTAAAAAGCCTTGAAACATGTAGAATTCATAAAGCGGAACTACCATTACCATTAATATAAAAAAATTTTCTTTTAAAAAATAAACCAAAAATTATTTAGAAAATAAACAAAAATATAAACGTTAAAAAGTTACATTAAAATGTAAAATTTGTGGAGTTGATTGTAATAAACCATACAAAAAATTCTTGAACGAACTAATAAAAGTCATTTAAATGCTCTAGGAAACGAACAGCCCAAAAAGGTTATGGTAGAATGAGAAATTTGCTCATAACTTATAATCATAAACGAAAAAAACTCACGAATCAAGTAAAAACCATTTAGGAGCAGCAAATGTAATAATATAATTTTAAAGAATTGATGAATTTGACTATGAAATATATGAAACAGCAGAAGCATTTTAAAACTGAATACAAATTCTATTGATGCTATGGAAAAAAAAAAAAATAGATCCAAAATATTTCTTGAAGATGTACCAAACAAAGTAATAAATAAAATAAATAAAAACAACTAAAGCTATACATTGGTTTAAAGGTAAATTTATACTTTCGCGTCCAATTTCAAGAATATTTGATAATGAAACACAAACTGCTCATAGGGTTTACAAGTATAATTTTAGAAACAACTGATTTAGAAACATATTATTCTAGAATATATAGTCAAAATATTAGCTGATATGGAGAATTTTTAAAAAGATTTCTACAATTGGTGGCTTGAAGTAATACTAAATGTAGAGTTAAGAGTAAATAAATATAATCCATTAAACGGAAGTTATTTTGTCAATTTTTCAACAAAAATTAAACAAAATAGTTTTGAATGGTAAAAATAATTATCAAAAATTGTTGTTATGGAAGTTTAATCAGCTTTTTATGATTTAGAAAAAGACCCTCGAAGATTTTATTATAGTAAAAAATATGAAAACGAATTTAATGAACCTTTTAAAGAATTAGAATTTCCAGTGCTATTATAAAAAAATTAATTTATTTGAAAGATGGTCTATTATTCCCATTACAGTTTACACATACGCAGAAAAAATTAAGAAAAGTAAACAGAACGCGGTTCAAAACCTGCTTCAGCTGGCGCTATGTATATAATTTATCCATAAAATATTACGAAAAATAAAACTGAATAACATATTAAACTATTATATATTACAAATGAAAAGAATGATCACTATTGCTGGATACAAGAGCTTTCTAGACTAATTGGATATGAAATTTGAAAAAATTAACACAAAAAATTTCTTTGTGAAAGAAGATTACTATATTTTTCTTCTGAAGTTAAATTGAACAAGAAGTTACCAGCTTAACTAATAAGCCTACTTTCCTCAAAGAGGGTGCAATTTAAATCTGAAAGTTAATATATTTTATGTAATCTAGGAATATTAACTAATAATATTGGTTTGAACGTATGATACAAGAAGTATACTTAAGATAAGTCAGTTATGCGAGTACTCAGGTTAAAAAAATTGCATAAAAATTTTCTGATATGTCATTTCATCATAAATATAAAAAACACTCGCCATTTTCAAAACAGTACAAAAGGATGAATGGCATACTGGAAAGTCAGTTTTGTATGCAGTGTATGTGTACCAAGTTTGATGCAATTTTGTGGAATATTTTTTTAGATGTAGGATGCTAAGCTTTAAAAAATTTAATATTGGCCGCAATTTAAAAATTATGAATAAATCATGCACGAAATTTAAAAAAGCCAAGTCAGGTTTGTGTGTAGTATATATGTACTAAGTTTGGTGGAATTCTGAAAAATATTTACTAAAATATGTGATGCTAAACTAAAATATTAAAATGACCCCTATTTTAAAAATATTGAAACAGAATGAACGAAAAACAAATTATTCAATTCAGCTTTGTATGTAGTATATGTGTATCAAGTTTCGTGTCATTCTAAAAAATTTATCCTAAAATAAATTATAATATGCTAGATATATAAATATGGCCGCCAATTTGAAAATATGTACACAAGATGAACGATAAACACAATATCCGACTTAGCTTTGTAGCCAATGTAGTATATGTGTACCAAGTTTGATGAAATTCTACATTACTGTTCCTTAGATATCTAGCTTTATCAAAAAATTATAAAATGGCCACCATTTTACAAACATGA
This sequence comes from Medauroidea extradentata, assembly GCA_003012365.1. Lineage (NCBI taxonomy): Eukaryota > Metazoa > Arthropoda > Insecta > Phasmatodea > Phasmatidae > Medauroidea > Medauroidea extradentata. Next base: position 28,781 of record PNEQ01018623.1, on the reverse strand, counting down.
ACATAGCATAAACGAAATAAGAAAAGTTAAGTCAGATTTCAAAGAACTGTATGTGTACAAAGTTTGATGCAATTCGATCCACTGGTTCAAAAGTTTTTAAGGGGGACACACACACGGACACCCAGACAGAAATATGATCTCATAATCCTATTTTTTTTCTTCGGAAAGTAGGCTTTAATAGAGACACTTGTGAACCAAATCCTGAGTGTTCATATTTATATAACACGAACCAGATGGTTTTAATTATTACGTAAAATATGAAAATTAAGAAAAACCTCCAGTGTCTTAAATAGGAAAATATGTCTCCACTGTTTTTGTAAAAATGTTAATGGAAAAAGATTCAGTAGTTAACAATTTAAACATATTTAACTAAAAAATAAAACAAGTTAATTCAAGTGTTTGAGTTATAAATTAAAAAAACTATTGTTTTCCTTTAAAAACAAATGTTGATGGAAGAATTTTATAAGTTAATAAATGAATTTCAGATTTGCCTATTCCGTTAAAAATTGCTTTGGTTTAGATGAGTTATATTATTATTAAACACCATTGAATTGTGTCAGTTGATGATCCAATTGATGAAAAAGATGCTGTTAATAAACAGTTTTTAGATAATGAATTAATTGGTGAATTACATGACACAAATTAACAATTGAGACATAAATAAGTGATAAGTAATACAATTTTAATCAGTCTCTATTGTTGTAATACACTAATAAATAAGAATATTACATACACTATAGAATTTTTTTTTAATTTATGATAAATTACAAAATTTTATCTAATCATCTAACTAGAAAATGAAAAAAAAAATTATCAAATTACAAAATTATGATACACTTGATAATTATGATTATTTTCAAAGGAATAGATTTGACATTATTCATTTGGTTAGAAAATACAATGCAAGAAGTGAAAAATGTTTATTTAGATAATAATCAACACATATTTATCGTTATTAGGGATGAGATAGTAAAATTAACAATAATAAAACCAGAAATATAAAAAGAAAAGATCCAGGTATATCATTATAGATATGATTTAGAATTAGTTATTAGTGCAGATCATTACTTTGATGTATTATCTGGTGATAAGATATCATTTGCAATTCCGATATCTTACAGTGTAGTTCAAGGCGCAATTATAATTGTTGAAATCGTAAAGGTATATACATACTTTTGAAGTATATAATATAAAAATTACATAATAAATAATTTATATAATTATAAATGCTTTTACAAAATCTTGGGTTGTAGAACAAATTAAACTATTAGAATCAAAACATAAGAGTGATGCTGCTGTTGATACTTCAGATTTTGTTAAAAGTTCACAGTTCAATGATTAAAAAAACATTAACTAGAAATAAGATATCCTTGGATAAAGTTTTCCTTTAATTCTTAGAAGTAGACAACAATGCATATTTTGAAGATAATAGTTTAAGAAATGTGGCTAGTCCAATTGCACCTAATGACGCTGTTAATTAAGAGTATTATCAGTCTAACAGAATAAATATTAGTCATTTAGTTAGAATATATGGTGCAAAAGAAAAAAATCCATGTAGCTAATAATCAAATAGAATACATTTTCATGATAGATGGAACAATAAATAGAATATAAACATATACTCAAGGTTATATGTAAATTACTCAATTATTTAATAATATAACAAAATTGATTTGATTGAGTCATTCGATGTAAAGTTACATGATAAAACATTTGTAAAAATTCCAAATAGTTATAATGTAACAAATACTACTACTATTATTGTTGAAATGGTAATGTTTATAAAAATCGTTAAACCTTTAAAAAAGCCCTAATAATATTACAATATTTTCCATCGTTAAATTACATGTCATATCATCTGTAATAAACCATAGTCTTTATCCCAACATTTTGAACACACTTCTTAATTTTTTTTAATGACTTATGAACCTAAACAAAATCACTGTGAATATGTTAAAGATTTCTATCATGCTGTCAAAATATACAAAGGAAATATTAAGCAATATCACATATTAGATGTTTCAGTTCTTTAAGTAAGTTTGTGGTAAATATAAACAATCAATACATTTATGTTTGCCACGAGTAAAATAGTTTCTTATGACATCTTGGTTATGTAGGATAACTTCATCAAAAACAGCAACAGAATTGTTACAACATCCATCAACATCAACGATTTCTTAATTTAAAGAGAAAAGTTCGCTAAGTGTCCATTAATTATTTTAATTGCTACATCAGTATCTTCACTTAATGCGATATTTCGGTTTTTTCAAACTTCTTGAACATACTTATAAAGTTTAAAATTCAACCATTCAGGAGGATATACCAAATTATGTATCATAAGATTCGTTTTCCCACAATTTGAAGAACCAACGATTAGGCAACGAATGTTATAATGTTATGTCATGATGTTTTGTTGAAGTAATATTCTCTGGTATTCTTATTTTTATAGCCTACTCTGTCTCTTAATGTTAAGTATTCATTGTATTTATTGTATATTTTTTGTTATATAAATGAGTAAAATATTTAGGTTAACAGGCATGAAATCGGTCTTTAATAAAAAGCTTTACTATTCTTTAGAAACAGAAGAATGCTCGGTGGGGTTCATTGAGTTTTATACTACATATTTAGCACCAAACATTATATGTGAATATAACATGCTCTACTTTATAAATTAAAATGGGTCAGAAAATTTAATAGAAATTCCAACTGGTCAATACAATTTCATACATCTGTTAAAAAAAATATGTACGAACAAAACCATTACCTAAAAATGCTACAATAATTTTAGAAGAAGTAAAAGTAATTATGAAATACATTTTCGATCTGCTGTTCGATGAATCGGATTTAGTATGTGAAATTTTAGGTTTTACCAAAAGAAAAATTTTAGAAAAAAATCAGTAAAACTATGTTGCTGTTATACCAAAATATACCCCATTTGAAACAATAAATGTGCATTCCAATTCAGCATATAGTATGATTCTAAAACAAGATAAATATAACCATACATAAACTAGTATTGTTGCTTCATTTACAACGAGAGTGTCATTTAGTGAAACAATTTATTATGAACCACATTATGATTTATATTTCACAATAAAAGCAGATAAGGTGCAATATATTGTGTTAGAAATAAGAGGTGAGAAGGAAAAATTAATTGACTTTGATTATGCTGAAATAACTGCAATATTTGTAATGAAGCAATAATTAAATATCAATAATTTTTTCTTTATAAATGGAACGAGTGATAAAAAACTTGGATTAACATTATTTTCATAGTAAATTTCAATTTGTTAATTGAATTTTTTGAGAAAAAGAAGCTTATTTCAATATCATAATAGCTGTCGATAAGGGAGGCATGAAATTAAAAATTTGGGAACTCGTTACATTTTAGTTATTTTACATAGTTCACTCTGAAGATTGCTGTCGTTTAAATATTGGCCACTTTCGTATTTAAATTCATTCGAATTTGATTTATAATTTTATAATAGGTGTTTCTGGACATTCAAACTTATTGAAAAATAATTAGTTTTTTATAGAACTAATATTCATTATTTAGCAATTATTTAAGGTCTTTTTTTCCCAAAACAAACACTTAAACATTGAATTGAAGTTCTCAAAGCTATTACAAAGGCATCTATCAAGTTTGCAAATGTATTTCTAGAATCCTCTGTAGTACTCATTGTGATTTACTCATACAAAATTTTGTTTGTAAAAATTTTAATTTGTTACATATTGTTTATTGTTATAATTTTTTTAATTCCATTGCGTTGAGAAAATAACTTATATTGAAAGTATAGTATTCATAATCGAAATATTAATTTAATATCTAATTTGATTAAATTGAATTCCAGGAACCCAGTTTTTCATTCTATCATATATAATATTTATAGATCCACTATTAGTATCATCTCAAAAATTTTTATTAAATTTTTAACATATCAGGTAAAAATACTCTAATATTGGCTATTTCTAATAAAACTAAACTTTGTGTCTAATATTTCAGCTTTATTTAATAAATATTGATTGTCTGCTGTACGTTCAGAAATTTTTTTTCAAAATGATATACGATTATAATACTTTCTATTTTTTAACAACTGATAATATATATTCATTGTTTAAAAAAGTTATTTTTGGGTGTTATTTTTTTTAAGAAATGTTGAGATTTTTTTTTTTTTTTTTAGATTTTTTAATTTGAATTGTTTTAAAATTTTTAGTTTAAATCTAAAATATAACTATAATTTTATCTGGTGAAATGTGTAATAGATTCTCAAATTTAAAAAAAAAAACATTGTATCACAAAAAGGTTGATTGCACATAGAACTGGAAAAACACTTCTACTGTCCACATATTTCATTGTACATGACTGCATAATTTTAAGAAGTTTCCCTGCTGTCACTCTGTAACATATTACACACCAATTGTATTATTAACCTCAGGATGTGAAGTGTGACACACATCCCCGTGCTGACGAAACATGCAGCACTGAATAGCCGCTACATTTCTTGCTACAGTGACACAATATTAAATAATTCAATGAGTGTGAGACAATTTCTGTTATAATTACACACACTTGACAAACGTTCTAAACGGTAAATGCACCTACTAAACAATACGTAAAATTTTAATATAATGAAATAATTTTTTGGCAACGCACAACGAAAATATTTTGATGCACTTGAAGACGGTGCATGAATAATTTCACACTAAGGAAATAAAACGTGTTAGTAATGAATTTACTTTTATTTTTACAATCAACTTGTACTGAAATAACCAAAAATTGACTAGAAATGTACAACGTGTGTTTGTGTTATTAAATATATATACATTTCTGTCCTACGTGTATAATTGGCAACACCCCACTCACTCTAAAAAATTTGTAAAATTTACAAGGGTATTCTTTGTAAAGTCATTAGTTCATGAAGTTACAAGGGTAAACTTTGCAATACTACAAAGGAATTCCTTGTAACTATACCTACAGTTCCTGCACTGTAAATTATTTTGTAAAATATGACAAGGCACTTCTTCGTACATGTACAATATTTGTAAATGTTAAAAATATTCCTTGTAAAATTATTAGTTTATAACGTTTAAAGGATTTTGTTTGCTGCAAAAAAACTTAGAAAAAAATGTGAAGCCTACAAAAATCGTAAGTTCGCCGGAAATTACTTACGCAAAGATCTCAACCTATGAAAAATATTTTCTGGAATAAAGTGAATATTTATATTAATTGCGTGCTTTAAAACGAAGTATTATTACTGAACTTTACATTGAATGCATATAAATAAATAAAGTGTAACCAGTACGTTAGTCACAGTGGTCTAGGGGTAAGACCTGCCGAAATTCTTATTTTTTCAAAATAATGTCTGGTTTACGTCCTTTATTCAAATGTTATTCAATAAATAAGTTCAGTGCTATTTATGAAGTACAATGAACATTTAAATTTATTTTTTCCTTATTTAATGTACAGCTACAAGGCTAGTCCTTGTAATTTTACTAACATATACTTTGTATTTAATTACAAGGATAACCATTGTAGTTTTACAAGGAATTTCTTTGGCAACTGGGTTTCCAAGGCTTTTCTTTGTAAACGTACAAAAAAATTTTTACTGTGCTGTGTATATATATACAAATTATATCATTTAGTAAAAATAAATATGTAACTAATCAGCATTAAAGTTTTTAGTAGGTTGGCTATAATTTCGAAACCAAATGTTATAATACTCAGGATATACCCGCAAACGAGCATGTAGAAAAATGTCTCCAAGTGTTGCATTTCAAGACGTCCACCATCTTCACTGGATTCCAAACTTCTTGATAAATCTCTTTCAAAATCTGCTCTGAAAATCTTGTCAATTAAACCTGATTCTTTCATGCACCAAACAGCGCGGTCTGACAGGGCAAGTAACGGGAAGTTTAATCTAAAGACAGTCACCAAATACATGGTAAATATATCCTGGCGCATAATGTGTAACAACGGCCAACTGCCTTCAAAATTCTCTAGTTTGCTGAGTTCGAACCTAGCTCCTGTTAAAAAATACATAAAACTAAAATTCCTGTGAGTTCTTACATTGTAGATTCCGTATTCCACTGAATCAATAAGCATCAGCCGAGAAAATAATAATATAGTAATTTCATCTTCAGGGTCCATATCTGATAATAAATGTTGTAAATCTACGACAGTGCCTGATCCTATCCGAGTTAAAATTCCTATAGGTAAACCACTAGCCTCAAAGTCAGATATTGTGTTTATGTCAGTATAATACTGAGGTACAGTGAGGTAGCTAGTGAACGAGCCTGAGTACGCATTGTTTAATACAATGTTGAACAACATTACAGAACATATGCATAGTCTTAGTCCAGTGTGTGTAACCATGTGTTGTGACATTCCAAGGAAGTACAATCTGAATATTTCTAAACCAAGAAAAGGACTTTGTGTATTGTCTTCCCTAAAGAGTGAATAAATCATTCCTGAGACCACAAGCGCAAAGTAAGAACTAAGATATATGATCCAAAGATGAAAGTTAAATGGCAGAACAACACACATCCAACTCGGAATCTGCTTGGCCTTAGGAACAACTAGAATTACTTTTTCTATAAGAAATGGATAAGAGGTGATATTCAATAAATCCGGCTGCAAGAGAGCGAATGGATATGGTATGTCAACAGTATTATTATGAAACGTGTCTGGCAACACCCACATGGACGTATCTTTTAAGAAAGATCGATCACTTACAACAGTTATATTCCCTACTCGGGCAATTATGTCCGTAATCGTACCAGCAATTCCTCCTAACTGCTTGACCCCATTTGACGCAGTTACTTCTGAGGAAAACGGAGGAAAGTCTCTTATCGCACACAAAACAGGGTATCCCATACCATCAAATTGTAAGTTTCCATATAAATGTTCAGTGTTCTTTACTTCTAATGTTTTTCCCTTGCTTACAAACGGATCGAAACGTTTGGCAATACAATATTTACGAGAGTTTCCTCGGTTTGTGTGTTTAGAAATCGCTAAGGACATTATTGTTTCGTACTTAATCCAACTGGCCTTGAGCAGCGGGAACGAAATGTCGGTGTGACCTTCAGTCAAGTCAGCATGGACGAATATAACCAGCGACCAGCTGGTCCACGCGGGGAGTGAGCTGACATGTTCCAAGCGAGACATATATCTATCAACGTCACCGCTGTCAGATAGTATGATGAAGGCGGTGCTGTGTCTGGGAGAGTTGGTCTCCCAGTGAACACCCTGGTTCATGACATACACCGGCACTGACAGTGAGTGTAGCGACCTGGACAACAGATCCTGAATGTCGCCTCTATCGTCATCACAATACAGCAGGATGTTTCTCACGGAGTCTCTCACTTGACGGTCGATTATGGCAGTCGCTTCCTTGACGAACTCTAGAGCCTCGTGCAGGTCTATGTTATCAAGAGTTGTCTTCACTTGGTCCGATGTTCTCGCCATCAAGTACAGAACTGTGAGAAACAGGGCTCGCATTCTGCATAGAATCTTTAACAAAAAGGAGAGCATAAATCAAGATCACGATAAGAAATTGGACTAATGCAGTTACATGAGTGCCTTAAGGGCGCGGTTCACCCCTATTTTCAACGTCTTTATTTAGTTTCATATTTGTAGCAGTTTTTTCTTATTTTATACCTAAATTGTGATTAAACCTTCCTATTAGGAAATTTGTGTATCTCTCATAGTTTTTGCGTAATGAGTCGTAAACGTCAAAATTTGCACTTTGCGGTTTTAAGTACGCCACTAAAACCAACTGACATACCAAACCGAGAAAATTCACAATGTATAACAATGTTGTAGGCTATGATTTGACATATATAAAAACAATAAAATATATATTTCTTGTATTTCTAAATAATTGTTAATATTTTTTTAATTTTAATTTCAAAATTCAGCATTTTTTATGAAATACAAAAGTATTTTATTTTTGTTTTTATATATATCAAATCACAGCCTACAACATTGTTATACATTGTGAATTTTCTCGGTTTGGTATGTCAGTTGGTTTTAGTGGCGTACTAAAAACCGTAAAGAGGAAATTTTGACGTTTACGACTCATTACGCAAAAACTATTAGAGCTACACAAATTTCCTAAGAGGAAGATTTAATTACAATTTATGTCTAAAATAAGAAAAAATAGCTGGTACAAATATAAAAATAAATAAAGACGTAGAAAACTGACGTGAACAGCGCCTTTAATGTCGCGTGTCGAAAACGTATTCTTTAATCACAATATACAGTGTCTAGTGGAAACTTTGTTTGACATTACGCCCTACTAAAATTTAAAAAATAAAAATAATTACAAATAAACATTAGTTAATTTGATATTTTAGTCTATATATTGGTGTCCCAGTACCATTGTGTGTTGGTTAACTCAACTTTTTAAATTACAAACTTTGTTGGTATGATACCTCTTAAAAATTACGTTAAACCTTAGGTTACGTCTATTTTTGTAAGGGTCTAATTTATTACTTATGCCTTTCCAAATAGATTATATCTATATTCAGTATTTCAGCAAACATATTTAACCCATTTGTGGTGTAACAAATTAATGTTCAGTGAGGAATTACTTTGTCAATTTTATTTAGTTTCATTTTATTTTGAGAATATCTAAACTATTTATAATTTAACTTTTCACTCACTAAGCAAACTATGATAACTAATAAGTTAAACTGTAACGTACAAAAAATAAGAAGAAAGAAGAATGCTAATTTAATAAACTTACTTTAACAAATAATAACAATAAACCTTTGTGGTTAGTTCACTACACTGAAAACTCGGCCAAACCACGACCCCGCTTCCCGAATACATAAATATACTTACTAATGAATTTTTCTATCGAAATAAATACTTTGGTGGGGTGGGACTAAGAAATAACCAAAAACTAACCTAACCATGACCTTCAATTGCCAGAGCCATCCTCAATTTAACAGAACACCTCCGACTCTGACAACACACAACACTAAATACAAACATCTAACCACCCCTGCCTAAATAAAACAAATACCCTTCTGTCGCAGACCCCTACTAAAACTAAAATTAAAATAATTAAGTACACTAATCAACAAACAATATTGGGGGCGTCCACCAAGTGACCTGCGACAAACCACATTCTACTTCCTCAAGGTAGTAAACCTAACCTAAATACAGTCACAAACTAAAGGTTGTAGCTCAACACATATCTACTTGACCTAAAAACAGTTAACAATGGGGGTAGAACTTACACATTACTCGCTTACATCTGCTATAGGCAGACTTACACAAAAAACCGGGGACCTAAGTTTATGTGGTCCTTAAACAGATCCTGGTTTCTGCCTCTACTAATATACTAAACCTTCCTAAGGGCAAATGAAATGTAAGTTACTAAAGAACAAGAAAAGAAAGGGTAAAATTTATATTCTGAAAGGAAAGACGTGTGTTTATCAAGTTTTCTGTTTATTTAAAATAATAAAATAAAATGCAGTCTTTTCAAGAACAGGTAGGCTTACAATAATAAGGTTAAATAATTTAGTGAAATGATTTTACATACTAAGATAATAAAAAGAATTTGTATTAAAACAGTTTATGCCGATTAAAGGAAAGTTTAAAACATTTATTTACACTACTTATGTTTTCTTACACGGGTTTATAAACTGATAACACATAAATTTAGACCAACTTTACTTTTACATTTGTAATCTGGAAAATACTTAAGGTTTTTGTTTGTCCAGCAACACCCAGGATAGACATCCTTCGCCTCGCTCTCGCACATTGGAAAAGGACTTCAGCTAGCCCCGATTCGTGGCAAATAATCAGAGTATCCATGGTGGCATTCCTAAACCTAATTATAAAACAGTCAAATGCATACTAAAGTTACCAGACTTGTATTGTAACATTTGTAAAAGTTTGCATTTTTACAAGACGGAAGTATGGTAACTGTCCCATACTGCGTCTGGGATAATAACTTCCTAAACATTTTAGGAAGTTTTTTTTACAGTGTACATGGTCAACACGAACGACCGGACGAATGACAATCACTCTGACAATCACCTCAAGACTCCTACTGAGAATCATCCTGAAACAACGAAGTTCAGTCCCAAATGGCCTGCTGACGTTTACGATCGCCGCACAAACGTTTCTACCTACGGGACGATCAAAACAAAATAATGTAATAACGTTTTGTAATGGAACAAATGAAACCAAAAACCACACATTTTTATTTTTATAGCTCGGTTTATTTCCTTTGTTTCTTTTTTTCTAATGTTCTTGAATATTAAAAGTAACATAAATTTATGTTATTATTTTCTTACGATTCTATCAGTATCAATATATCTACACAAAATGACAAATAATAGGTAGTTCCCGTTAAAGCGAACAATTTTGAAATCCACCTTTAAAAATTACTAAAAAATATTGTGAATTTAGACATTAACTGTCAAGTACGGTAATGTATACTTTCTTGTATTGTTTAAATTAAATAGTGATAGAAAACTGTCAGTAAAATACGTCTGTAATGTTCGCATTTGCATGTATAATCAGCTGATGCACTCGCCGTAGATGTAAGCAGACATTCGGGAGCGTATGGGAGATGCAAAGCGATGCTAGGAGCAGCATCATCGCGCCTTGCAGACGGCCGGAATGCTGATAGAAATACATTTTCCGAATGCGTGGCAATGGGAACGCGTGTTTATTTTCTTTTCCAATTGCTCGTGGGGATTAATGCATGGTGTAGCTAATATTGATCTCGACGAACCACTTAATGCGAAACATATAACAAAATGATTAATATATTCCATATTATTAATTGCAGTGTGTATTAGAAGTGACGTGAAATAAAGCCTCGTGCAGAGTTTCTATCAATAAATGATTTCGTTGTGCCGGAAATACAATTTACACGAAAAAATAAATAAAAAATTTGGCGAACTACAAAATTGATTAAAATTTGTGCGTATCATACCTGTCCGTTCAGAATGGTTATAGGTTACATAAAGCTTGGCGGTTAGTTCATGCTGGTGTTACAATATATATTAATATTGTCACGACACCAATTTTCGGGCATTTAATATTTTGGTTTTTTTCTTCTCGTCCATACTCGAAATAGGTGGTAAAGTTATTCTGGTTTGTAATTTTAAAGAGTATTCAGTTCTTGGGAAGTTATTGCTTTGATTTTAGGATCGTGGAAATCTAGAGTTTTCTCTGAAAGTCACTCATAAATTTTTTTTAGTTCACTGTTCCTGGTAGTAGATTCCTTTGTGGGCAGTGTCCCGGTAGACTGTGCAGGCCGATGGCCTTGTGTTAGATTATAGTAGGGAGGGGGGTGTGGTGATGGGTGTTTTGGTGTCGCCGGGTGGTCGTGTGCTGTGGGTCCTTCTGGTACCTTCGTCGGCGTGCGGCGGCCTTCCGGGGGCACTGGACGCCTCTGTCAACACTCCCCCACTCCCCTGTCCCACATTACCAGCTGTAGTAGGGTAGGCGCACGGGTAAGAAGTGTACTACAGCACATTTCTGTCGTTCCGCTCTCGAACAGTCCCCCCGCCCGTGACGTCAAACGTCGCTGACGAGTGAATGCCCTGTGGGACAGAGAGGGTAGATGTTGCGCCAATCTGGAATGATCGCTGCTGACCATTCCAGGAAGGTAAATCATGGAAGGTTCTCGACGGCGCAACCAGTAGTTATAAATACCTGCCGGCCATGTTTTGGCGGCCTTTTTGATAGACCCTTTTTTGTAGGACCTTTGTGTAGAGCTTTTTCGTGATGAACTTTGGTGTGAGACTTTTCGTGGGCTTTTTCGTGACCTTTTTGGAAAACTTTTATGATTAGGACTTAGACGAACATGGTGATGCCCCGATGGGCGAGACGACGGCCTAAGGGCTCGGGCTGCCAAATGGCAGGAGTTTAAGTATTACTATTAATTTTATATAGGGTAGTAGTTTCTTATTTAAATTTACTATGGGATAAGAAGACTTCATAGTCCTGAAATGGATGAGACTTAGATGGACAGGAACATCAAAATTATAAGTATTCTTTTTTGTTATTATCTTTAACACTAGTTATTATTCATTCCCCTTTAGTTCTCGTGTTCGGTTTTTATTGTAATAGTCGGGATACGTTGACGCGTGTTTTTGTTGTTGGCCAGTACAATCGCCGTTTATTAAACGTTTAAGAGTAATGTAATGACCTCGGGATTGTTTTGTAATGCCAGAAACCACGTTACTGTGCAGTATAATTTCTTTATATAATACCACCACATCATAATAACAATAATGTACTTTATTTTTTATATTACATTTTATTTTAATCTTTTGTAATAAACTCCAATAATTTGAATTCATTCTTTCATTTTAAGTATTCGAACTGTAGTCCCCTTAACATTAATTGATAGCCCCCTATTGCAGAACATATATCTTGATTTCATTACTTAATTAATAGAAGATTGTGGGTGACAAGCACATGCGCGGTACAAGATAGGAGACACGACCCGTATTGGGACGTTAGTCTATGTCCGCTCTTCAGTACGCCTCGCAATAGATAGTTTGCCAAGCGGGAATTATTATTATTTTGTTTCAGTTAGTTTGTTGTGCTCCGCCAAACAATACTTTATGTAGCTAGGCTACAAGGTGGAAGTTCTGTCTTCAAATGTGTTTGTTTGTCTTTTACTTAAGGAGCTACGCACCGTATGTATTTATAATTCCCCCCCCCCCAAGTGCTATTTTAATAATTATAGAGTTTATTCTATTTTTATTGCCTATCGTTATGGTTCAATCAAATGCTTGTTTTATTTACTTATGATGTTAATTTGTTTTCCACCTCGTAGTCTTACATAGCTTAATAATTCAGATATACTTTCATCCCCCAGTTCACATCTCATTTTACAGTTAACACTAGCTACAAACTAGGAGTAGTCTAACATAACTATCAACGCAACGACACTGGCTAGCTCTACATCCGTTAATTTATGTATTATTTTTAACTTTATTTTACTATGACCCAACTTCCATCGTAATATTTATGGTGTAAGTCACTGGGCATTACTTCAGCGGCGACTTACATAGTAAAAATATAATCGGTATTGCAAGTAGAGTGATACGTCACATATAAAGGGATAATGTGAGCTTGTAATTTTCACGTTACCAGACTATTAACGAAATATTCTGCAAATGTAACTTTGAAAAATTATTTGCGGCAATGTTTGTAGAAAAAATAATTTGCTGTTAAAAATTAAGGTAAAAAGAAAACTTATTTTATATAAGATTCGCATGATATGTATATATTTTAATGCTTACGTCTGAATAAATATGTCAACGACTTTTTCATTTCAACATTTTAAATTTCAGTAAATGGATGAGGCTAGGCCTAACCTTGTTGCTATAATGAAAATGGGCTTTTAACTACAATAAAGACGGAAATAAATTAAATTTGAAAATAAAATACAAAGAGTTTATACAGAGTTAGTTTAGAGAAAACAGTTTATGTGTGAATATTTGGCAGAAGTTACGATCGGTAAAAATGGTAATACTTGTAACGATAATTTTACATTGTTATTTCTGGACAGTGCTCTTTATATACGTATAGAAACATATTTTTAATTAATGTCTTATTTTTACAACGGAGAACAGTTCTTTTGCCACATAGCATATATTTATTGACTTTAAATTGCATCGCTACATACGTGTACAATATAGCGTCTGCAGTCGGTGTCACTATTGAGAAGGTTCAGAAGTTCACCACCAGATGTCAGCCACTTTGCTTTGCATCTCCCATCAAATGCGTAAACATGCTTTTTTCATAACAAAGTTGGAAATTTTCTGTAAAAAAAAGTATAGCCAAAGGCTCTTTACCATCGAAGGAATCATAACGTTTGAGGCAAATATTGTACACCATCGTTCAAGGAAAACTAAACGCTATAGGGTAAAAAAAGCAAATTGCTTCGTAAATAATTTTATGTCGTTGGTATATTATAAGCCCTCAGTACTAGCCTTCTCGTGATTACACTAGCTTAAACATATGATCGATCTAATTTGATTGGTCTGACCGCCATCTTGGATTTACATACTGTTATTTGGTCATGATACTGCATAGGCTTCAATATAACATTAAATATATCCCTCATATATTTTTTTTTTTGTAATTTTGTGTCGTTAGTGACATAAATATTTCCTTAAAATTAAATTTATTTTATTCCTCAGGCTAAATTATTAAAACAATTTTATAAATTGTTTCGTATAATTAGGTAAATTTAGGTAGTTACTTGAGAAATTGTTATTAGTGTTTGATTATGAATACTAGCAACTGTGACATCATGTCAGGCTAGTGTTGGTTAATATCGATGGGATATTACTTGTACGAACTCACAAAAACAATTAAACAAAAGTATGCCCAGCAGTTAGAATTCTTGAGAGCTAATCTGGATTAGTTGTTCAGTACGTGGCAGTGATGAAAAGTAGGGAAAAACCATGTTGGTATGTAGCAGTTTCTAGCTTTAATTTCAGTACATTTAATATCATTAGATAAAAATTCGTATAGATTTCTCAAAGACAAAACACTGCTGTGCAATAAATTACAAACTTAATCACCATAAATGTTCTTAACATTATCTAAGCAAGTGAAAAATGTTTCACAAAATTTAAACGTTTCATTATCTTTACTAATTTTTGAGATTTTCATCATATTGCTTTTATTATCATGCTTTTTTCTTTACATAAGTTCTCCTTCTAACCCATCCCCCCCAACTCACCTTCAGCAAACATTTCTGTTCTCAAAAGGTACACTCAAGGAAATTAGGTTGGTTAGTTCTGTGAAGATCTACTTGTATATTACGCATACTGATGTACACAAATATTACAAACACATTTGTAACCTATATCATTATTTACATTTCATTGCTACAAAAGTTATAATCTGAGGTATGTATTCACATCCGATCATTACTACTTGTAGACTAGAAAAACTTGTAAATTATGAAACATATAAATTTTGAATTCTTTACTAGCCGTTTATTAGTATAATCAATGCGTCAATTAATTTAGCTATATGTTTCCAGCTACTTGCAGTAACTGTTATCAAATCTACGTACTGTAATGGCTAAACATAATATTTACAGTTCAGTGCATTTATTTTTGACATTTCAGAAAATATAGTTCAAAATTAATATTTCTGTCGCTATATTGCATAGAAATCATTAGTTATATCGATTTTTACATCCCGTCAACAGCGAGACTGTAAGACGCGGTTACACTAACAGGGAACTGGGAGAAAATAGGAATTGACGTTTACTAAGGAATAACACTTCGCCTACAATTCCATTTCAGTAAATCTGCTAAAATCAAAATCAAGATCGCAGGAGCCGGGCATCAAACCAGGTTTCTACTGAATGTAAACAATGTAATATTTACGCCATCACACTTAGTTAACTCACAAGTGTTTACAAAATTAATTATGTAAGTAAAATTATAAAAGTACAAACATTTTTACGTTTTATAAAACTTTAAATCCGCTATCTTTCAAAAAAAGAATCATTACTTGTCAGATAAATTTCACTTCACCTTAAACACTCCAAAAAAAGTAATAAATGCTACTTACTTGTCAGAAAATGCAGTATGTTGCCAAACCGCAAAAATAAAATGTAGCATAAGTCAACAGTAGTATCCGTTTCATCAAACTAGTTTTCTGGCAATGATTCTGCGATGTTCTGGCTAGTCTCTTATATTTGTTTTATCATGAAACTAGTGCAGTTGCAATTAAGAATATTTTGTTGATTTGTTTACCCTGGAAATGGTTAGTTTGCTCTATCTGCGCGCAGAAATCTTTATTTCCTGGCGTGTTTACAGTGGCAAGTACTGTTTGTAGTCATGTCCTAGTACAGCCACTGTAATTATATGTCAGATCAATGCCGCAATTTGTCTCATTTGTAAGGTTTTAAATACTTTGTTTACGATCACTCACCACTAGTCGTAGTATCGTTGTCTTGTTCAAGTACTTTGCTCAATAATGACGGCTAGTCAAGCCTCCCACTTAACTACTGTCGCCACCTTACAACCAACACTTTCTCCATAAAACCTCTTTCTGTAAATGACTTTCATTTAATAAATTAAACCAAGCAACAACTGATCGTGTAGCCGTACTACACGCTAACTACCTCAACTTTCACTATTACTCCCTTCGCAAGTAAATTTCTTTACTCAGAGTTACTAGTACACGCGACGAATAATTTTTTGTAATCTCTCAAACCCACCCCATATGTCCAACGTAACCACTGCTTACAGTAGGTTTCATTCACAACGCCATTTTTTTCTGCGTATTATCGTTTAATGTTTGTTGTTTTTATTGGTAAGTAAAGAAACATGTCATACTTCAATGTACACGCGACTTTATGTAAAAATTGCAGAAATAAGTGTAATATTGTTGGATGTAAATGTCGCCCCAGTTATTGGCAGTGCTCATCTGAACCGCCTAAAACTAACTGGCTTCAAACCATTGAAAACAGTCAAATAAAGGACGTTGAGTTTGTGTTATCTACGATGGATTAGTACTAAAAAAAAACTTAGATGCAAACGATAAAGAACGTAACATGAGACCATGAACTCAACAAAATCAAAGGGGAGCTGTTTGATTATTTTTAATTTTGGATTTAGACTCGCTTTCTGCTAAGAGACTACAATAATTATACATTCAACTTAATTCATGATGTTGCTTTGATCCTATTTAGTACCCGTTTCACAATTTTTATAATCAAAAACATCACAATAACCTATATATTCCGTTTCCTAACAAAACAAATTGAAAACAATAAAATTTTTAAATTTTGCCATAAAATTTTTTTAGTGGTACTTAAATACAAGCGAAGTTATAAAAACAGGTACACTTTTGCGACTGTTTGTGTAATTTCAAAAGAAATGTCAGAGTAACAGACACACAAACAAATGTGTAGTTGATTGTAAATAATTTAATATTAAATTGTTTGGTTAACCCTTATAATGTAACTTACACTAAACAATTTTGAACTCGAAGCAAAGTTAACCACAAAGATAGGAAGTAAAAAAAAATTCAAGTCTTTTTATAACATTTGCTATGAGGACTCGCCTCGTGCAGGAACTGGAACTGGTTATTTGGGTTCCAGCTGGCCACTTCTTGAGGTTTTCAGACGTCTTCATGGACCTATCTTGGATGCATGAAAATTCCAGATTTTAATTTCAAGTGAACCAGGGATGGTGAGACCCGTCTTATGTTTAAACGATTTATATATTCGAACCACGACTTATTCAAAACAAAATCACAAACTACTTAAAAATGTGTTGAACAATTGTAGACACTATCGCGGCTTCCTAAACTTAGTAGACGTATAGTTATTCATTTACTTGATGTACTCCAGTCTCAGTTTCCGTAACAATGACAGGAAATGCAAGACTGTTTCTGCAGTGACGACTGCTGAAGATCTCACCGCAGCTGCGTGGTAGTGGCTGAGATGTCACGCACCGACAAGGCTTAATACCTTACTTAATTATGTTCAAAAACGTTGACTGAAATTTTATAACAGGATTCAATAGCAAAATGTAAATACAACAGTAGAGTTGCCGGAAACTATTTCATAACAAAACTTGCACGTAGTTGCAAAGTAAGTGAATCAATTTTGTATTATTTAAGTTATGAAACATATGATAGTCGTGTGTTCCTTAGAAAACTATAACTTTATTTATACTCAAAACATGTTGGCAACCCTACTTGCGTAAGTCGCATGCGCGGTGACTTAAGCTGTGCACTGCACATGCGCGTGACCATACAAGTAGTATGTTCTGGCCTGTTCTGGGACAGGAGTGTGAATGTGGATCTGTGTGGCACTGCCGCCATTTTGTGATGTCACGCCCCCGGTCTCCATGATGGACGTCCATGACCTTAAACTTGACCTTACCATGGCATCAAGTTCACTGAGTGTCAAATTTCCAAAAGTTCCAAAATATTAAAAAATAAAAATCCAAAAAATTTTAAAACATTTTCAAAATTTAAAAAAATTTAAAATACTTAAACTATATATAAAAAATCCCGAAATGTTTTTTTTCTGGGCATCATCTTTGGATTTATTCCGAGTCTTCCGAAAATGTGTCGACTTCACATTCAATCCGAACATCTAACATATTTAATAAATAAAATTTTATAAAATATTTTTATATTAAATTTTTTAAATAAAAATATTTTGTAAAAACTTCTGTTTAAAAATATTTAATTAAAACCACTAACGACAAGACTTATGTGCACAAGCACTGCGACACACTGACTTCCCCATCCCTCCAAATTTTCACATATATAAAATCGCCATACCCCTCACTGCTCCTACCCAACATAGATTTTTATTGGCTTTTAGTCACCTGATTAATTCCCCCATCACCACTCCACCATCTTTACCACATTCTCATTCCACATATGAACAAGATTTCATTTATAGTTCTCTCTAAAGCAGCATGACATCTATGACTTCACATAACAGCTAAATGACTCTGAGAAGTAGGGGTCATCGATTCATCATCAAAATTAATCCAGATTTTTTAAATATAATAATGACCAAAACTAATTTTACAACTTAATTTAAACACCATTAATATACATTACTTAAACCATACTACCTACATAGCTGTATCCGATTGATTCTCAACAAAGCAAATCAATAAATTATTTAAATGTATTTTTTTTACTACAACTACACTGACTTCAATTTCTGCCGATCTCTATCGACTACGCTCATCCTCCTACCAACTTAACTAAGCATAAAGTTTCCGATAAAATCAGTCAATCATTTAAAAAATTATAAATTATTTTTTATACTTATATTTTCTACAATCTTCGTCTACGTTGAAACATGACGTAACCCATCCGGCCATCAACACTTCATTCAAGGAACATCCATACTATTTATGGTAGACAAATCACCTCTACACCTCCACCACCACCCATACCCCCTCCGACACCGTAACCCCTCTACCCCCATTCCCCTCCAACTCTGCTACCTCCCCCCTCCCAAAAATAACACAACCATCAATATCCTACGTTTCCGTCAGAACCTGTCCGAGCTGAACTTCACTCTTCTACATTACATATACGCAGATATGACTTTCTCTCTGCATAGCCACTAGTTACATATATATATGAGACCTCGCAGCTACGTCAAAAGCATCTACAAATCACATATCGCTGGTCATCTTCCATAACGGATGAGCTATTCTAGTTTCATACATTACTATTTTCTATCGTGTCTTTACATTTTTGCACAAAATTTATTGAAATCGTATTAATTTATTTTCGTTAATCTCCTAAGATAAATAAAAATTATGCTTCCCCAATTATCACATTATATTTACATTTTATCTATAATCAACTACATGTAAAATAAACACCCGAATTCTTGACAATATTTTCCGTCTTCACTTTAACGTCATCACAGTCATTTCCTTATATATTAGTCATCAAAAAACCATGGTTTAGTCCAAACATCAACTTCGTATCGTCTCAGTGTAAACGTGATCACTAAGGCTTCGTAACAGAAGCAACATCTATGATTCGTTAACCCAACCACATATATTGTCAGCTCTGTCAAGGAAGTCACATGAGCAGTCATAGTCATTGTCCTGTCTGTAGTGGTCGCCATCACTGGCGAAAATGTCTCTATCAGAAGCTATCACAGTTCTAGACGAAGAAGTTGTTCAACACGAGCGTACATCTCATCATAACTTATTCACTGATGTAGCTAAAAGGTTGCTCAACTGCTTCAATTCCTAATAGCAACAGGAAATAAAGAACACATCCTGTTCAATTTTTATTTCCGAAGTGAGTTGTATTTATAGGGAAGTTACGTCGCATAGAACCGAGCCATAACCCTACACAACCATCTCGTATTTTTACAATTTAATATTTGTTATTTAGAGGTACATTCGACGGCCAGATTGCTTCCGTGCAACGTGTGTCTTAATACGGTACCGGTTTAGTGTAATCGCACTCCATCCATACATTCTATTTCTTAACACAGTGATTTTCCAACTTTTATGTTGGTTTCCGAACAGAGATTTCTTTCATACTCTCAAGAAATATACAAACGTCTTTCAACGTACCTGGTGAGTTAATTGCAAAATATGTCTTCAGACCACTTCAGTACGAATCCATTTTTATTATCTATACATCCAACATGTACAGCTGTTACAGCTCATTTTTTATAATGTTCGTCGTAAGCATCTCAACAGATTCTTTCTTGATTGACAGACGTATTAAAACACTTGAACTCGCACCCATCCTTGTAACACTCTAGTATAAAATAAACCAAGCCGATAATATTCGTACAGGTTTCTCGTCTCATCCCACCTGTCACTTCATCATTAACTTAAATTCATGTCACCGGAAGAAATAATATTTTTTTTTAACTAATCATACTGGCAGTCTTTTAAATTGCTCTGCAGTATCCAATTTCCTTTTATAAACTACATGTTTCAAGGTTAAAGTTATACTTAACTAGTTAAGAATTCGATTTCAGGTGCTAAACTAAAAGCGATGCTTTGAGTCATTTAAGTTGTGATTAAATGTCAGTGAAACGCTATTATGTGGTAGGCTAACCCTAACACGCATTCAAGCAATACGCACATTTTAGTAAGTTTCAGTGACACTGACCTTCTGTATCGGCGGAATTCAGGACAATATATTGCGGCACGAAAAGTTCGTCGTTAGACATAAATTTGCTTCTATGCTTGTAGTTGTAGTTCAGTGTTGGTAATCTATGTGACATAACCTACGTATATGAACATTTTATTAATGTCCTACACAAGACTGAGCCTGCTAGCATACTTAACTAACAACAATGAGACTACAGACACAGTCATATAATGACAACATATTTGTACATTTGAGCAGAAGACATGGTGACAGCTCGACTCGTTCTAAGTCCCTGTTCAAAGTTGCTGTTCAAAGTGCCTGCTTAAAGCGTTTATATAAAGTGTCTGTTCAAAATGTTCGCCACATAGTCACTGAAGCCTTGGTGTATGCCACGTTAAGTTAGATATTCTTTCCTGTATGTTGACATTGGTATTACCGAGTTAAAATGGGCGTTAAACATGCAGACAAGAGTTATATGATTCACAGCAACGATAATACCACTGTATGAGTTATTGGAAACTAGGTAAGAAAACAAAACCGTTTGGTATTTTTATTGCGTCAAATGAGAAATAGTGTTTTAATAAAAAATAATAGAAAATTAAGCGGAAATTACGACAGCGGTACATCCAGTAAATAGCTATACAGGCTGTCTAGAAACAAACTCATAACAAGCATTCATGCGAATCCTGGACTAAATTGGAGACGGAAATGATAGTTGTGAAATGTTGTACGACATTTGATACGCACAACGCAGCAGCATAGTACTGTAGTTTGTACCTTATACGCTCCATATATCTTACTATTGTTATGACCTGTACGTTATGGTGCAGGTTAGAATCCCGAGCAGTCCAAATGCGATTCTATGTTTACTTGACGTAACATAATACCTGGATTTACAGCGCTGAAGGTGACATTCTCCCTGCAATGTTGCCATATTTTGCACGTAGGATGTCGTCGTACGACATTTTGTCACAAACATCTTCGCCTCACATCCAGCCCAGGATTCGAGTTTTGTGCTTATAATGCGTTTGTTTCTTGGCACTGTGTATAATGACGTAGGGATTAGTACGCATGAAGTACTAATGCTCCGAAAGTAGAGGGAAGAAGTCATATATTGGTTGTGCTAAAATGTTACTAAGATTGTTGTCAATAAAGACACCTAACAGAAGGAACAAAAATTTTCGAAGGATGCAAACTGGATTAGCAAAATAAGCGTTTCGGTAAGTGCCAGTAGTTGCAGTAAAACTGTGCCTTACGTTTTAGGTAAGATTCAAAGTTGTTTTTACAGAAAAAAAACTTAACTGTTATGCCATTTCACATTGTTATACTATAGATAAAAGAAACTGCACCATATACATTATCTACATATTATCGTCGATATTCCAGATAACTTAAGGACATTGGAACCGTAAAATTTAATTTAAGTAATTGTTGCAAACACTGTTCAACTTTTACACATCAGGTAACATGTCGTTTCCCAAAATAAAAAAATCAGGCCCCTTAGTTTTTGCATAATCACTCATCATTCAAAGTCACAAAATGGCCATTGCAGTGTAGCCAAAATAAAAAAAAAATGTAATAACTAACGAATTCAAAATTACAAAAACTGAAAGTCAGTGTATCAATTTATTTTATGACATGTTTGACGAAAGATAGTTCCTAAACTTTCAGTAGTAGCCTAAGGTTAAATTTACGGAAATCATTTTCAACGATTTTTAAAAATACAAAAATTTAGCCCTTTGTGTGGGGAAATGACAATTTATCTTATGTGAAAAAGTTGAACAGTGCTTGGAACAAATATTATTTTTTTTTACAGGTAGGCTTTAGTAATGACAATGTGTCCAATGGATTTTTTAATTTAACAAAACTGTTTTCACAATGGAGAACCCGAAGCAAGTTCTTATGTTTAATTCAAGTACACAATAAATACAGAGTTTCACAAACTTCGCAGCTGCTCGAAACTTTCCTCAGTAGTTTCTATTCCTCGGAAGATACGCCGTGAAACAACGGATAATAAGGCCCAGTTACGTATTGAGCGCATTACTTACATGAAGTACGATACTACGAGTAGTGGTTGGTGATCATCAACAAGATTGGAAAGTCCTCACTAACGAGAGACAGAATGACGGCATTGATCCGTGATACAATTACTGCGATGGTACTACGACATCACACCAAAAAGTTCTCGTCACGATAAACACGACACGACACGACTGCGCGTAGATAGCGCACATTAGTTATTCCGTAATGTATCCGTCTGGAAATTATTTCTTATCGCAGCTACTCTCATTTGATGATAAAATAAAGTTTTTTTTAAGAGAACGTACTAGACAAAATATAACAGAAATACATCACAAATGTAGTTTAATGTGTTGGAAACTCTAGTGGATGTATGCTGCAATATATTTAGCGGCCCTGTAGCCTCTTCCATCTTCTAGTGAATGAGTAATGTTTGCTTGTTTTTTGCAGTGTTTGAGTTCAAGTGCGGTTTATATGACACGGAATGTTTCGATTTTTAAGAGTGGTTTAAAGGCTTTATAAAAGGTAATAATTTGTTATATAAACCTACTGGCACAATTAATTTAGTTAATACGTGAATTTTGCATTAAAACAAAGCGTGATGGCGTAACGGTTACACGTTGTATTCGAATTCAGGAGAATCCAGGTTCGGAACCCGGCTCCAACCAACCTAAATTTGGTTTTCCTTGGTTTATCCAAATAGCTTCAGGCAAATCATGGCGTTATTCCTTAGAAAACGTCATGGCTTGTTTCTTCCAGTTCCTGTTCGTGAGTAAAATTGTGTGTAATCATCTCTTATGATCCCGTAGGTAATGATACGTAAACCGAACAATTTAAATGTAATAATATTTTTTAAACTATTGGTTAATGAAATACATGTATTTTATGACAGAAGTAGTACTTTAAAATAACAAGTTATCTATAGACCGAAATAAATGTACTGACCTATTCATGCCATATTTTCCATTACATAGATTCGAAAACAGTAAGGCGAATAGTTAGAAACTCAAAAACATAACAATTCGACAATTATACTAAACACTCCTAGTAAACAGTTAAAAATTAGTCATTAAAATTATTTGCAACTATTTCTGCACTACAAGTTAGGCTAGTTATTATCGGTTGTAAATATAATCTCGCAGACTGTAACTCTTGTAACTGTGGAATGTTAATAATTAGATTGGTAACTAATTTGTACATAATAATTATGCACATAAATTAATAATAAACTAATAGGCCTAATGTAATAGAGAAACGCTGGTGATTTATAAATATTGAAATTGATTAATTTAGCGTGATTTATAACCTTCCAAATATTTTGCTGCTAATAACAAAGAAGCTTCTCCATGTTTATCTTTTCACTTGCCATTCTAACCTAAGTAGGCCTAGATTGTTTTTGGGTTTTCGCAACTGCAACGGTAGAAACATGGTTGTATGCACCTGAAGTGTTAACGTCTTGTAGCTATGCCTTCAGGATGTCTTAAGAACTCTACTCTCCATGAAATAATCAAGTGTCGAAATTGTCACTAAACAAAAAGTTACCAGGATAACTGATAAGTACCCTAACAGTAAAAATTGTTTACGTACATCTAAAAAATTAAGTGAAAATATTTATTTAGACATGTTATAAATTAAATAAACAAAAGATAAGTCAGCTTACTAAGTGGTATACTGGTACTCAGTGTAATAAAATATGGGGAAAAAAATTTTATGATGTCTTTCTATCATAAAAATATAAAATATCCGCCTTTTCTAAATATTACAAAAGGATGAACGAGATATGCAAGAGTCAAGTAAGGTTTTTATGAATATGTGCACCAAGTGTGATGAAGTTCCTGAAAATATTGCATCAGATAAGTCATATTATGCACAAAATTGAAAGATTGGCAGCATTATGAAATTATAAACACTGAATGAACGAAATGCAGAAAAGTCGAATCAACTTTGTATCCAGTATATGTTTACCAAGTTTGATAAAGTTCTGAAAAAGATTACCTAAAGATAGGCTAATATGTTAAAAAATAAAAACGGCAACCATTTTGAATATACAAACACAGGATAAACGAAATAAAGAAAAGAAAATTCAGATTTGTGTGTAGTATTTGTGTACCAAGTTTGTTGAAATTCTAAAATATGATTCCTTAGATATCTAGTTTGATCTAAAAATATTAAGATGGCCGCCATTTTGAAATTATTAAAAGGGCGTAAATTTAATATTTAAAATTCAAATCAGGTTGCTATGTGCTATTAGTGTACAAGGTTTGATGAAATTCGGTCTACTGGCTCAAAAGTTTTTAGGTGGGGGGAACATACACACAGAAACACCAACAGAAAGGTGATATCATAAGCCTACTTTTTCTTTCGGAAAGTAGGCTAAAAACACTTATTTTATTGTAAGTTATACTTAAAGGTATGTTGCATTCGGCACATGTTTCAGTTCAGCCAGAAGTACAAATCTGAGTTCAATGTGCAGAGTGAGGCTATTCCAAAGCGTATATTCAACGAATGTAAAATAACGAGGAGACCATCAGAAGGAAAACTGTTACAACAAGCATCTATCTTTTTGAAACAGTATTTTTACAAGTTGGGGCTAGGTACGCTGAGGGATGGAGGTATATTATTTAATAAAATAAAATAAATAAAGCTAACCATATTTATTTACAATTTTCTACACCAAAAATATGTCTGTCATTGATGATTAATAAGTCAAATAACACAAATAAATTATATTTATACAACGGTTATAAAATCTCAATTATAAAATCACAGTCCTATATAGAAGTTCTCTGTGCATGATATGTCTTTCTGACCACTCACCAATTGTAGACACAATGTCCTAGCAGGAACTCCGATGGTCCTCTTGAGGCACCGAGACTCCTTCATCGCACTATTCATTGCCGCAAACAATCTCGTTGAACACTCACACCCGTCACTATCACCACAACTTGCACGCAGACACCTGCCGGTGAAAATTTCTCTTGTATCTACTGCAGCTCTCTTTTATACCAAAAAATCTGAAGTCAAGATTTCTCGCAGCAAGTCTTTACTTCGAAGCTCCTAGAATGATGTCACATCAGATTCAAGCACCATCCTGCAGAATAGAGCACACACAGGAATACTCTAGACCATGATATCAGCATTCACTCAAGTATTTACGAAACCCAAGACAGGCGTGCAGGTGGCTGCCACTATGTGTCGCTTAAGAGTAACATCAGCAGCACAATACATTCGGAGGTCATTTAGTTCTGCCGCCACTGTATCTTCTTACAACACAATACTAACTATCAACACAAACTTTTATAAAAATAATGCGTGAACTGACAAAAAATTAAAAAATTAAACAACGGTTCCGTGAGTTAATTGAAAATAACGAACCGTTAGTATTTTATGTACTATAATTTACAATTCATAGTTAACGATTCTTGGTTCCAGTTCTTGTGCAAATATTGTCTTGGATGACCTCTCTGTCGATGAGACATGAAGATCAATAAAAAATAAAATTAATAAGAATAAAATAAAATAAAATAGTGAGGTTAAGGCCACTGCGCCAGCAAGAAGATTTCTCGTTAAAAGTGTATATACTGCAGATTGCAGCTCTGCTTAGATCAGAGGCTTACAATGGTATGCGCTGATAATGAGAGTAAGGTTCATGTTATCATAAATAATTATTATCACGAAAACAATATGTCTTATATGAATGGTCCGAGTAGGACGTTTTTGGATGCTAAAAATTTTGTTTGGATTGTTAAATCCATACATAATTGATGTTTTAGATAGTAATAAAAATATATGTGTATAATAAATAATGAAATAAATATAAAAACGTAATTTTTTAAAAATATTTTAACATTCTCCTATTCATAAAATGAAAGCTTCTGTCTCAGCGTACTGTTAATCTTAGACCTGAATACTGTTGCGAGCTACGACTATCTTGCGATTAACTTCGAATTGTAAAACAAAATACATTATAGTACTATGGGTTCGTTATTTTCAAAATACTCACGTGAATCATATTTCAATTTTTTTCGTCGTCAGTTCACGTGCTATTTATATTAAAGTTTCTGTTGATAACAAGCATTGCTTGAATTTATTCAGACCTGCTTACGGTCAGGTTTAGAGCTGTACTATACGTCAGTCTGTAACATGTTTTTGATGAACCTTATTGTGAGAAAAGTCAAATATGTTGAGATTAACATACCTTCTTATTTTAATAATTTTTCACAGATCGTAATATACTATATGATATGTGGTATACAGACTGTTTTATTTTTGATAAGAATTTTTGTCTATGTTTACAGGACTTATGTCTAGCGTAATAAGTTTGTTGAAATTACAAAAAATATTTCTTCATTAATTGCAAATAAGTGACTTCAAAATAATGTTTCTGTGCAGTAACAGTAAAATAAACAAAACAATTTTTCTATTTTGTAAAACACAATAATGAATTTTTGAAATATTCACTGCTGTGACCTGTATAATCAAAAATAATTATCTAAGCACCCTATTAAGTTGCTTAAGATATACACATTTAATATATCAGTTACCTTTGGAATCTGACACACACAAAACAATACATTTTTAAGGACGTTAGACCCGTAAAAATTCAAAATTTTATATTTGCGCCAAACACTGGTCACCTTTTACACACAAGATGACATGTCATTTCCCCAAATAACAAAAATTATTTCCCATAGTTTTAGCATAATCACCTATCAAAGTCGCAAAATGGCAGTTGCGGTGTAGCCAAAATAATAAAAAATAATTATTTTGCAGAAACAAGATTGTTCATATGAATTCTTAATGATGTGAGCTACTTCAAGAAACTTTTGTGAACACAAAGCGATGCGTTTTTGTATTTAAAAAAAATTGATGAAAATGAGTAAATTTTTGCATAACTTTGACTTTTGGCTACTACTGAAACCTTCAAAACTAACTTTTTTCAACCACGTCATAAAATGCATTGATACACTGACTATCAGTTACTGTAATTTTTAATTTATTAGTTAATTACATTTTTGATTTTGGCTACACCGTAATGGCCATTTTGTGACTTTAATGAGTGATTATGCAAAAACTATGGGGCCAATTTTTTTTATTTTGGGAAATGACGTGTAATCTGATGTGCAAAAGTTGAACAGTGTTTGGCACAAATATTAAAAAAATGAAATTTTACGGGTCCAACGCCCTTAACTAGCCGAAACCTTAACTTTTTAAATAATTGTGTATATCGATTAATATCTCGGTTTTCAGTTTTCTCGTGTTATTTACAAGAGTTAAAAAAATATATTTTGTGATAATATGTATTAAAGCGATTTACTGGTATTTTTCAGTCGACTCATACAATTTCTGTGTGCAGGAAGAATAAAATTACAACCGCATACTTCGTTAACATTAAAATGTTTAATACTTTCAATATGGGCCTGGAAGGCGGAAACCTTCGCTTCGCTACTTATAAAGAAAATAATAGAAATAATTTATTTATTTATTATGTTTAAAGTGCCATCCAACAGTCTTGCGACCAATAACAGGATGACACTAAACAAATAACAGATACAAATACAGAAACACAGGATAAACAAATAACAAAGGACATACAAAAGAATACAGACATACAAAACAAAGGGCTAGACACTTACAACACACACTGACAGGACAAAATGCAGCAAAACATTTAAAAAAATAGACAAACAGAAATGAGACACTTAAACAACCTTATTTAAAGTCCCAGAATACAATTTTTCTTTCCTTAAAAGGATCAAATTTATAAATATCATTAAAATTGAATATACATCTGTTAATTAAGTTTTTATTTTTAGATAATGCGTAAAAAAGATTAAAGTTTCTACTAAAACGGTTAGGCACCTTTAAACCTGTATTGTTTATAATAGTTTGACAATCAAAATAATATAGAAAGGAGTTAATATAAAATAGAGCATAATTAACTATCCTACGAGCATGTAAAGTGGTTGTCTTAAAATCAGTAAGTATATCCTCATAACTAAAAGGCATTAACGGTTGAGAGAATCTCATGTAAATAGTTTTAAATAATTTGTATTGTACTGACTCAATACGATTCGAGTCCGTGATGGTAATGCTATTCCAAATAACAGAGCAGTATTCTAGCTTGGATCTAATC